>JAOUQT010335706.1:0-13148 GCA_025769995.1 Xyliphius kryptos | reverse complement strand
TGCAAATATTGACTTGCTGCATTAACCCATTCTAACTGTCAATAAAAGCTTTTGTTACTCATAATATGATTGCAATTGTATTTCTGTATGTGATAAAAACATCTGACAAACACACATAAAAACCCGAGGGCAGCAGATCATGTGAAAATATAATACTTGTGTCATTCTCAAAACTTTTGGCCAGGACTGTACAGTGTTAATGTTTCATAATGCACACTTATTACAAACCAACTGTTTTGGATACCTCCATAGTTTCCCATCCACAAAACATCTTAGTAATTGCTGTGGTGGCTCTATCACTGAAGTATAATCCTAATTGAAGGTTTTATAGGACAAAGATGTACTTTTGTTTTAGAAAAAAATATTTACCTTAATTTACACCAGGGTGTACATACACACTAGTTAATATTGTTGTTAATGTGCAATAATATTCTTTTGTTTTCAAAATGATTGACAAAAAAAGTTTGAGTTTATCAGTCATTACAGATTATCAAGACAATCCTCAGATGCACTCCCAGTCATAGCTATGCATAATGCATGGAGTAGTGTGCTTTCAAGCCCTGGTACTGGTTTCGATTGCTGAATTAATCACTGACGCTAGTGAGGCAGCACAACGTGACTGAGGACAAATCCACAGGAGCTGTTCTTCAAATGCACATGCACCAAGATATTTTAAAACCCACAACCACACAAATAAATATGTGGACATAGACTTGTTTGGTGACTCACCTTTCTTACAGACTCAATCATATCATCCAGCAAATGCAGCTCTCGCTCCAATTTACTCTGATTCATAGCATGCACCTTTTGCTGGGCAGGGAGAAAAAAAAAAAAAAAAGAAAAAAAAAAAAAAAGAGACAAAGAGGAGAGTGCAAAAGGAAAAAAAATAGAAATTATGTTTATACTTTGGCAACACTGATGTAATTTTAATAAAGTTGGATTTTTTAAAAATAAATGAACCTCCATTACATTTAAATTTGGTCATTTACAAGACACTTTTATCCAAAGCGACTTCCAACTTTTTGGCGTCAAAACATAGGGTTGATACAACATCACTGAAGCTATGAGTACTAAGGGCCTTGCTCAAGGACCCACATATTGGCAACTTCAGTGGCACTGAGATTTGAACCCCCCAACCTTCAAATTTGATAGTCCAACACCTCTAACCACTTAGCTACCACTCCCTACTCCATTATCATTACTAGAGTATCATTACTAGAAATGTACAGAATCACAAAGGAGATGATGTGTGTGACAGACACAATATAACTGATATTGTATTTATGAACAAGCTGTGTATTAGTACATCATGTATCATAATTTTACCATGATGTAAAACATAACACTGTATGCACACACAGTTATATTTTATATATGCAGTTACATTCACATAATTTAAGATGGTAGTTTTCCTACACAAGCTGTTCTTTAATATTCAGGAACAACATAGAACAGATATTATTTGAATGGTGTATTGGTATGAGCTCAGTTTTTACAGCCATGAATGTCACAGCTGAACATTTTATCTGGGGAGTTATTCTCTATCAGCACATTGTAGGCAGCATCCTGTGAGCAAAGATAATGGATTGGAGGATGAAAGACATGGCAACCTAATTAAAAAAAAACCTTCACTATGAAATTCTATGGATCAGATTTTATAACTGTAATACAGAATTAAAATGACAACTTACTTATGTTAAAATCATTTTTTTTCTTGGCCCAGCAGAGGAAACTAGAATTCTTTTAATGCTGGTTATAAAACAGGTAGTTCTGTTCCTTAAATCTGATTGGCTGAGCCGTTTATAATTTATGACAATAAAGTAAACTCCTAACAGCTTCACATTTGTATCAGTGCGTGAAATACACTACATTATGTTACTGATGTTTTTTTATAAACTGAGTTCTGTAATTTGGCCACTAGTAGGCAGTACCTGATTGTTAGTGAAACCAGAAACCTGTTACTCAGCAATCAGTGTTCATATTAAAAACCAGACTAGATTACGAAAGGCCAGTTTATTTATGACGAGAACCATTTGGACAACAGAATGGTAAAAATTCATCTAAATATAAATATAATTAAAAAAAATCTAATATAAAAACATACTAACACACAAGATACATTACATAAAACTAATCAAATTTAATGAGGCCAGAAAAAGGAGGTAACCCTTAAAATTAATCAACAGTTATTACCATTAATTGACAAGTCACTTAACAGATCTTAAGTGCTTAGTGGGGATGAGCCGGATACTCGTTTCATACGAGTATTTGGTACGGATACAGCATTTTGTTCAAGTACGAGCATGAAACTAGTGCTTGTTTACAATACAATATCCGTGCTAAATGAAAATCCTTATTAGGTAACTGACTGTTTTCATGATCTGTGATTGGCCAGTCACACTGAGCAACCGCCCCTCCAGCTCTGCCTGCCTCACTCTCGACTCACTCGCATTGACGGCATGTAAGGGCCACTCTTGGATGAAAAAAAAAAAAAAAAAACAGTTGACTACGAGAATAAAGTCGCAATATTACGAGAATAATGTCATAATGTTATGAGAATATGGTCATAATGTTACGGGATTAAAGTCGTAAAATGATGAGAACACAACCAGGAAAGTCGCATTATTATACTCGTGTTAAAATGAGGGACATTGACGATTTAATAAAGTTGTTCTTTCATATCGGATTTGCCAATAATGAAATACTCAATCTGCTGGACCATCAGCATCGGGTTGTTATTGGTATAAGAACACTGAAACGTCAAGAAACTATATGTTTATTCAGAAGAAAGAACCTGACTGACTTGGAGGATATTAATTATTTTGTAGAAGGTGAACTTGCCGGCAGTGGTCGACTACAGGGCTTCTGGTTTCACGTGCCATTCGGAGAGGGCATTTCCTTTCACAGAAGACGAAGACTTTATTCTACTAACATTACGATTTTGATCTAGGAGTCAATTGTTTTTTCTTTCCACCCCCCAAAAGTGGCCCTAAAACGCTGTTGCACTTCCTCAATTCCTGACGGGTTTTTGTCTTTTTTTTACTTTTTCTAGGTTTGGCTTTTGTGATCAAAAATATTGAATTGAATAATCTCAAATTTGAGGCTGTTCTGTAAATAGTTTTCAAAAAAACAATACATATAGCAACTTCGGATCAATTTCCATATTAATAACTTTCGGATTAGGCCCTGCCCATTCTGAGTACAGTTACAGATAGATTATTTAGATGGTTGAACAGATAGCACTGTACTCGCTAATCCCTAGTTTTTAGCTCTTTATGTGCCATACAGCTGCAAAATATGGAGATGGTGGGAATGATTATTTTTGGATGTAGGTTACAGTTTGGACTTTGAACAATGTTAACAGTGTAATTATTGTGTACAGTGCTGCATCAGGTAATACATACATGTCTTTTGGCACGTTCCATTAGTTTAGTTTTGGAGTCCTCCACCTCCCACAGATTAGATTTTAGCTTCTTTACCTGGATATAGAAATCTCAAACTCAAAAAACAGTTTCATTACTCTTCTCTTTATACTTATAATAGATTGTCTCTAAAAATAAAACCCTTATCATCCAATATTTAAATTCAGGACCTCTTTGAGTAGGCGGATTCGCTCATCCAGGTCATCAGTCGGTCCTTTTTTTCTATTCAGCTCCTCCCTCAGAGCGTGCACCTCTACCTGAGACTGCTGAAGAGCTTGCTGCAACTCGGCAACCTCCCTACGCAGGTCCTGGAGTCACGAATTAAAAAAAGATTTTAAATGACTGTGAATCTTCATCTTAAATGTATATACTATGTTTTCCAAGGTCATGTGAAATTCATTGCAGATGAAATCTTTAACCAGCCCCAAGGCATCACTTGTAACCTAAACACAGGTGTTCCCTGAGGATAGAGTTGCCTGAGCATGTCTGTAAGAGTGAGAGTTCATTTTTACACTAGGCAGTATGTTAGAGTGGACAAACAACAGATAAAGCAAGTAAAAGCAAAAAAGAGTGAGTGATCGAGAATGCATGCAAGAGAGAAAAATACTCATCTGAGCACCATGTGTCAGTTCTTCATTGCAATTTATGTCAATACAGCTATTTTAAGACTGTAAATGTGTCAGAGAGAAATAATGCAACTTGCACTTACACTGTTCTCTGCTCTGTGTTTTTGTGAAGCATCCACTTTATCTTCTAGTTCACTGCATAGCTTATTCAAAGCTTTCTCATCCTACATTCATAAACAGTAATTCATTACATCAGGATCACATCATCTTGTGCAGTTATTAATGATTTTTTTTCCCCAAACTGTTTGAACATGGCTTCTATGTAATAAAAAAACAGGATCAAATAATAATGTTTTGAGCCAGATCCATCTTGTTACCAGAATATACACACACACACACACACACACACACACACACACACACACACACACACACACACACACACACACACACATATATGCGTCAAGACACTGTTAAGCACAACTTGTTGGTTGTGCAAGCAGAGAGGCTTTCTTATTGTCGGGAGTTTGTGGGCAGGACAAAGGTGGCGGCGAAGAGCTGTAGTGCCACCTGTGTGAAAAAAGACACACGAACTGCGCTCCACTTTTATAAGAATGACAGACAAACATTTAAATAAGTAATTATTCAACAAAAACCTGTATACAAACCTGAGATTTCAGCAGCAGTGCCTGTGCATCTCTCTCCACCTGAGTCCTGAGCCGATCAATCAGCTGTTTACACTCTGTGCTCTCAGCCCTGTGCTTGTTAGACTGGGTCTCTAGTGCCTCCTGTAAGTCAAGACTAAAACAGAAATCAGGGTCAGTAAGCTCCCTATTGGGTTTGAAAAAAAAAAGGATAAAATGAGTGTCAAGAGCATAAAGGTGGTTCTTACATGGTCACATGTAGGTTTTGTATTTCAGAGTCTTTGCATAGTCTGAGCTGTTCGATGGCAGAGGTAAGTTCTGATACACGCTCACCCACAGAGGATAACAACTTAATCAGTGTACTGTTGCCATGAATCTCTAAACACACAAGCGCACACATGACTCCATTGGACTCACTAGGTCATAAAAATGCAATGTTACTGTGGATTTATTACCATCAGTGTTTTGAGAAACAGTTGGTGCAATGCGTGTGAAAGCACTGCTTTTGCTGCCAATAGTTTCACTTAGGTCCTCTTTTTCTTCCAGACACTCTTCACCTACAACACAGAGAGACATGATTTATAAAATGTTTTAAACAAAATGAACAAGAATCACCAGGTATTTTGGTAAAGGTATCATAATCATCTGTTTTTGATTTTCTGAATGAAAACAGAGTCAAATATATGACTTACTTTTATTTATACACTATAAAGTTAAAGATTATTTTTTAATGTTCAGGTTGGACAACTCCCATTGCCCTGTGGAACTGACTGAAAAGGGGCCACTGCTTTAACCAAGTAATTTGCTTGATGTTAACTGCACTAAACACCTTGCAACTAAATTTGTGCGGTGTAAGCAATTTACAGTTATTAAAAATATTACTAGAAATACTCTTATTTTACTGCAACTGGATTTGAAAGCACTATCGATTGTGCACCCTAAAGGCTTTAACTAGATATTGACATTTTCCCAGATGCCAGATAAGCTGGATTTACAAACATATGAGTAAACACTCTAGACCGAAGGGTAAGTATGCACAGACATCTGAATTTGTTTTTTACCAAACCATGTTGCTAGTTAACAGAAGCTTCAAACTGTTGTGGTTGATGTGGTCTGATTTGTAACCAGTCAAACACAAGCTTTGTCTTTAGGCCTGTTTATCACACACATTTCATGCCTGATCTGTAACGAGGGTGTCTGCAATATCAGACGGCACTACGAAACAAAGCATGCTAGTTCTTTAACAAAGAAGTTGTGTTTTAATTTTTATGCTTATGTGGCGCCACTGGAGTATGTGTGGGCCGGGCTCCTCCCACCCACCGGCAGTGCATCATGGGAACTGGTCAAAGGGAGTAGAAAATGGTTAATATGTTCTTATTTGTTCATGGAGTTTTTGTCAATTTGTTTGGGGAGATTTGAGAATGTGTTGGGTACATTTTGGGGATAAGTTGCATTTGTAGTTATGAATGTGTTTCGTAACCAAAGTAATGGCCTGTGTGCCGGGCACACATACAAAGAAAATTGAAAACAGTGATTAAACCGTTTTAGGTTGACAAACAGCATTTTGAGACTTGAACTAATAATATTTTTTGGTGATATAAAACTTGCTGCAGATGCAGATACTAGTCCCAAATAGGTCTGACAGTCTGATTTTTTAATTAATTATTTTTTTTCCAATATCATTCATTATAGTTGAAACAACCTCAGGCTTGCGGGCCACATCTGTCCTGTGGGCCACCAATTGCCGAACTATGTGATAAAATATGGTATGAAAAGGGATTTAAAACATACCTCCTTATGTATTTAAATGAAATAAAAGTATTTAAAGTAAGTAATGTCGCAGATATGTTACAAAACTCAAAGACAATTAACAGTAAGGCTTCAATCCGAAATATTTTACAATAATACTGTTTAAATAAAAAGGAATTTGTTGACAATTTATACTATGAACTCATACAGAAAACAAGGTGCATAACTAATTTTAAAAAGTCTTCTCTAAAGACATATGCTAACTAATATTAAAATGCTTTCCTTTTAAAACTAATTTAAGATGTGTTCTGTCCAGTACCATGTATAGGATTAAAAAGTCCTAATATTTGAGAGGTGCATATTTCATGATCAGACCTGGATCTGACGCTGTAGCTGTGATGCAGGGCTTCTCCTCTTTCAGAGCCTGAATGACCGAGGTAACAAATGAGTTGCATATTGTAGGGCCTGAAGGTTCAGAGCTCTGTGAAGACATCACAAACATCAGATTATATAAATGCAACCAGCATGCGCTTTACCAATCTGATGAGGTCATTTTAATAAGTTAGTTGAACAGAATAAAATATTTAAGACAAAACAAGCTACCCTATGACAGTATTTTGTCAAAATGCCAAAATATCCAGTAAACCTACCATAATGCAAAAATTAGCTTAAATTTAATAGAAGAAAAAAAACTGCTAGATAAAACCCAGTTTCTTTAAAAACATTGATTGAATTTATAAAAATTCACACATGGCTCATGCTGTATTGCATCATAATGAAGAAAAAAAAAACATTAAACAACAAGTGCCTCTCAGCTTACAAGCAGTATTACATATCTGAGCCTAATAAAACATAAATGTTATTGACAACCCATGAATAAACAGCCTAACGTTTGGAAAAATATAAAAGTAAAAAAAATAATTAGACAAAAATAGAACTAGAAGGAGTTATTGTGACTCAAATGGTTTTGAAACTGTGTAAAAGTATGTACATGAACACTTGTGACCAAATACCTAAATGAAATAAAAGGAGAGAGTCAAGTACAGTATATCAAAAGAATCGAAGGATAGCAATGAAAAAAAATCAGGATGCAAAAATTAGGGAATAAAAAAATAATTTAATGCACCTTCTCAGTAAACCCCATTCCAACACTACACCCCCAAAACACAAAAAATCTTATAGCTGTTTCCATTAGGGGTTACCACAGCAGAAAGCTATGCTTTACACCCCCAATGGCTATGACAATTTAGTATATCCAATTTACTAACCAGGATGTTTTTGCAAATGTGGGAACGAACAGGTTCATTCTGCGTTCACACCAGGGCCTTATAGCTGTGAAGCTATTGTAACCTAGTTTACCCTGGTTACAATATCCCTGGAATTACCCTGGTTTATAAATGTATCAAACTCAAACTGTTAAAATCTGATCTATTAAAATGATTATTTGAGCCATTTACTCTGTCTATACCTTGTTGTTGCTTTCTGCAGTGGAGGTGCAGGTGGTCTTAATAAGAGTACAAATGCGCTGCAGCAGTAAGGACGCATCCAGTGTAGCCTGAGCAAACTGCTCTCCCTGATCCAGCAGCATAAGACGAGCTTTATCCTGAGTACTAAGCAACTCCAGCTGCAGTCTCTCTCTCTCCTCACTGTGTACATTTAAACCCAAAAGCAAACAAGTTACTGCCAAGTACATGGTTCTAAAGCAACACAGTTTCACAGATTGTAATTCAGTACCGGAGCTGTTGCAATTCCACTCTGAGGTCCTCACACTGTAGGTTCCTCTGTCTCAGTCCTTGCAGATGTGAACGCAGAAGCCCTTCACTCTCAACTAATTGTTCTTGGGTCAGCTTGTATTCTGCCTGTAGAAACTACACACACAGACAAATAACAAATACACAATTAGATCATCTGTCTTCTGTAGTGTGACATTCAAAGCAGATTTAGGTTTTGCCTAAACCTAAGAAATAGCATGTATTCTTAGTACAGAAAGGCAGTCTGCTAAACATCGTTGAGAGCCAGTGTGAGTAATCCTCAGGATATAAAATTAGTTTTAGCATACTAATTCATGCCTAAATTAACTGCAACAATGTTTCCAAATAAGCCTCCATTTGAATAGTGCAATGTACTTTTAGAGGTGCAGAACTTCTTTACTGAGTAAAACAACGTCACAGCCCAATGTCGCCTCCACCACGCTCCACAGTGGTGGTAGTTCTTGAAAATTAAAGGTTGGAATTATACCTGAAGCTTTTAATTTAACAAACACATAGAATGAATTTTGACAAAGACATTTGTGTTTTGGAGAAGAAAGCATTCAGCTGGCTGGTTAGAAGACTATTAAAACATATGGTGGGGGGGGGGGTAAATAAAAAAATCAGTAATAGTAGTTTCAAAGTATGTACATTCACTAATTTATAGATACGCATCAACAAAATGTTGGTGATAAAAGTTTGCCGCACACAACCTTTTGCACGTTTGGGTGCCTGTTGCCAAAATCTACTCAATTTTAAGAAATAGCAAACACAGACTCAGTGACAGCTAACACAAGACATTTTTGCACAATAAAGAAACAAATAAAAATTAAAATCTTTAAAAAACTTGAATTCTTTAAAAAGGGTACCCAAACTTTTGCTAAGGTCTGAAGAGGTCTCACCTCATTCATTTCACGAGCATTAGAAAGCTCATTCTGAATCTGGGAAAGTCCACAAAGCTGTTGACGCTGATTCTCTTCTTTAACAGTCAGATCGGAGAGTATTGACTCTTTCTCAAATAATTCTTCCTCCAGGTCCCTCACCTGTTGCACAGATGCATGTAGGGCTGACTGTAGACTGTAGAAGGACAGACAGAAAGGAATATGACAGAACATTTGTAATGTGCCATTTATGAAGCCAACAGAGAAACAAACATCTCTTCTTACACTGATAATAAACTTAACAAAAATCATTCTAAACATAGTTTATTATTAAAACAAACTGTTAAACACTAAATTTTGTCATTTAGCAGATGCTTTTATCCAAAGCATCCTAATTACGAAGCTATCAACCTTAAAGTAAACTTATGCCAATAAAGTAAACAAATATTTAATTCGCTTAGGCCTGGTCATAAGACACCCATAAAAAATTGCCCAGTCCTGCATTGCCTTAGTAATTCTGAATTCTGATCAATTGATGGTTGTTTAGTGCAGTCTTGAGAATAACACAGAGTAGTGCGTAAAAACTGAAAAAAATGTTTTTGAAAAGTTCAGCTCAATGATGAATATTAGAAATCACAAAAATAAGAAAAAGAATTAAAACATTTTACTCTTTTAACAGTTGGGTTCAGACTAAATATTCACTAAAATAGGAATCTGCCAAGAGGCCAAAATCAGTTTATACAAGCTAAGAACAAAAACAGGCCTATGTGAGAGAGAGAAAATGTTTCTCTTGAGGGCATGACATAAGGCCTTGCGATTTAAGTTGGTGTGATAAAAATGAGAGGAATACCTGTCTGCTCTTTCTGTGGCCAAATGAGACTCATGTAGAGACTGCTGCAACCTAAAAATTATACATTAGTATTTATTACTACAGGAATAGACCTGAAATGAGTATTAAAAGACAAAAATATAAAACTTTGATGATTAATTAAAATATAATTTTGTGTGGGTTTTTCTAATTACTTTCTTTTATATTAATCATCTTAGTACACTACTCCCCCCCAAATTTAGCTGTACATGGGATGTCGTTATATCTTTGTCAGCTAAAAATTGCTGCTTATACAATGCAGTACACACACACACACACAGCAGGTGAAATGAGTATTGAACACGTCACCATTTTTCTCAGTTAATATATTTCTAGAGGTGCTATTGACATGAAATTTTCACCAGATGTCAGTGACAACCCAAGTAATCCATACATACAAAGAAGTCAAATCACAGATGTCAAGAAATTAAATTATGTGGCATTATGTGGAATGGCACAGGGAAGAAATATCGAACCAGTGAAGAAAGGGAGGTGCAAAAAGGCATGGAAAGCCAAGACACCAGCTGAACTTTCTGAACTCCTGCAACTTGTCAGTGCTAATCAGCTGGTTCAGTCCCAAATCACACAAGAAACAGACAATGATGGGTAAAAGTAAAGAGCTTTCTCAAGACCTTCGCAACCTTCTTGTTGCAAACCATAATGATGGCATTGGTTACAGAAGGATTTCTAAACCTCTGAATGTTCCAGTGTGCACTGTTGGGGCCATTATTTGGAAGTGAAAAGAACATAATTTCACCATAAGCCGACCACGACCAGGTGCTCCTCGCAAGATTTCTGACAGAGGAGTGAAAAACATTATCAGAAGAGTTGTCCAGGGGCCAAGGATCACTTGTGGAGAGCCTCAGAAAGATCTGGAATTAGCAGGTACAACTGTTTCAAAGAAAACAGTAAGTAATGCACTCAACTGCCATGGCCTTTGCTGCACAACATTTAGACAAGCCTGTGAAATACAGTCTGGTCAGATGGGACCAAAATTGAAATCTTTGGATGCCATAATACACATCATGTTTGGAGGTCAAAATAAAGCTGCTAGAATGGCCCAGCCAATCACCTGACTTGAATCCAATAGAAAATCTATGGAAACAACTAAAGATCAGAGTTCATAGAAGAGGCCCATGAAACCTTTAAGATTTAAAAACTGTTTGTGTGGAAGAATGGGCCAAAATCACACCTGAGCAGTTCATGCGACTAGTTTCTCCATACAGGAGACGTCTTAAAGCGGTCATAGCCAACAAAGGCTTTTGTGCAAAGTATTAAATTTTCAGTAAGCATGTAAAATACCTTTCCCCTGTGCCATTCCACATAACTACTCTTAATTTAATTTAAACACAAATATAAAATACATATATCAAATGGTCAATCAATTAATTAAAATTGGCCACTACTAATCATATTAACATTTTCATGTTTATGTTGTAATGTTTTAATAATTAACAACTTTTTAAAAAGCTGGAACTTCTGATAGGCCTTCATGGAGAAATCGTTATTAGCCAACATTTAATTTAAATAAGTCGATGGCAGTATGACTAAAAACAGAGGGACCAAGCCAGAAGTTAATTTAATACTATTTACCAATACTAAGACCAATTTGATTTGTGAGGTTCCTGCAAAGGTTTTGGTTTGTATAATATATCAATATACAGTATAATTTAAAAGATTACACTTATAGTACATATATACTGTATTCGCATGTCATACTTGCTGGTCTCTGATGCAAGAGCTTGTTCAAGGAAAGTATATGAAGCAAGAGTGGATGAAACTGTAGCTGAGAGTTCTGTAGCCTGCCGCTGTAAATGATCTCGCTCCTCCTCAACCTCTCCTAATTTTTCTCGCAAAATCGCCATCTCTGTTAGAGAAGTACACAAAATAAATACTACAGCCTTTTATGATAACAAATGACAATCTAATTAACAGGACGGCATGGTGGATTAATGGTTAGCATGTTTGCATCTCAGCTGGGGATTCCAGGTTCGAGTCCCGATCTTGTTGGAGTTTACATGTTCTCACTGTGTATGCTTGGGTTTTCTACCACAGACCAAAAACAGATTTAGGGTAAACTCAATGCTCCAAACTGCCCCATATAGTGTGTGTGGCTGTGTGCCCAGCAATAGTGCCCTGTACTGGGTGAATCTACCACCCAAAACATTCTACCCTGGATGGGAATCATGAACCCCATGGAGACCCTAGTAGAGGATTAAGCAAAAGATCATGAATAAATAAAAAGTGCGTCCTGGAAAACTACTTAATTCTACTGCCTCTGTAGAGGACAGTCTTAGAACAAGTACAAGTTGTAGTAAAAGTAAGAGTAACGAAAATGTATATGTTAATGCAAGTCTTATTTAAAACTAAGTAAAGAATAAAAAAAATTACAAAAAAAAAATACACAAAGAAAAGTTATTTCAAGTGGCAGGCTCTCTTAAACCCTGCCTTCCAAACTATCCCAAAACAAAAGTAAATTTGAAAAGTGAAGGTTATTTGTCTAACCCGTATTCATGATGGTAATCTGTGTTTTCAGATCCTTAATCTGTTGATCAGCTTCCTGGAGGTTGGAGTGAGCTTTATATAGCTGCTGCGTCACCTTTAGTGAGAAAAAAAAAAAACGAAAAATAAAGTGTCCTTTTATGCCTACTAAGAAGGAAGTTACAAGAGCGGACCATAGATTCATTATTCTAAATTAAACCTTCTGGGAAAAAATTTAATAAATATTTCTTCTATTATAGACAATGCCCTAAAAAAAAAAAAAAAGGTTACAGGTTAGGGCCAACAACTCTAATTTTATACAATTTTAAACAGGTTTATTTACAGGCTTTATTTGGTACTGTGTCTTTAAGTAACATTGTAGAACATTTAAATTGTAATAATAGGTTTTATGGTCAATTTCTCTACCTGAACCAATACAGAACAGAGCTTGTGCTGAGAAAACTCAAATCCTAGAAAGCATGTGGCATGCAGACAGACCTGTTCTCGATCTTCATTAGCTAGGTCTTTCTCTTCCTGGTACTGTTTACTCTGTTTTATAGCTGCAGATGCTCTGTGCTGCAGCTTATGCAGTAGAGGATTTGTCTTCTGAAGCAATTGCTGAGCTTTAAGCAGCTAATGAAAACCCCAGAAGAAGAAAAAAAAAGTTAACACTTTCTAAACATTACTTTAACCTTTACAATTGATATTCATAATATATATATATATACACTGGAGATCAAAATTAGAGAACAATTCAAGAACACTTGATTTTTTCAGAAATAATGCACT
>JAOUQT010335705.1:0-23932 GCA_025769995.1 Xyliphius kryptos | reverse complement strand
AGAAAGGCACACACAAATAGAAAAGAATTCTTACATCTGCAAGGATCCTTACAAGTGGAAAAGTCAAAAGTAGAGAGCACTTTCATTTTTCAATTAAAAAGTCACAATATTAAGGAAAAACGCCTAAAATTTCATTAATTCATTGACCCTTTAAAATAAATATATATAAAATTTATATGTGAATATTGTTCCAGAATGAAGGTTTCACAGCAATTAACTGGTAAGAGGTAAAGTTAGTATAAAAGGAGCATCCACCAAAAAAAGTTATGCAAACAAGGATGGATTTTAAGCACGTCAAGTCTTGAATACAAAAATTTATACATGAAAAGCTTGAGTCAAAAGTAAGTATTTTCAGTTTCTGATTGATTAAAAAAAGTAGAATAAAAGGTGAAGTGACCCAGTGATATAAAGTAGTGATTTATGTATTTCTTGTAGTTAACAAGATAAAACTATTTGTACATACATAAAAACAAACTCACTATGAATGTTAATCAATGTGAACTGCATAGTATATTAATAATTTTTTTTAATCATTTTGCATATTTGCACATTTATAATACATACAGTACTAGTGAGACGTTATGTCAAATTCATTTTAATAAACTCGTTTTACTTAGTGATAAAACACAACAGTATCAGACAGAAGTTAAAACAGAGCAGCCAGGCTTAATCAACAGGAATATGATATGAATATACAAAAAGTTGAGCTGGTGTACATGGTATAAATGCTTATGCATACAGTAACCAATGAAGGAATGTGTAGTCCGGGTGAATGAATAATAAATGATAAGAATTAGGGAAACTGCTACAGAAACACATAATCAGCCATTATATTCAGTTTAAATATTATGACGTTGACACACAGAATATTTAATTAACCTAATGTTTCATGTGTGTCCTGAATACTGCTTGATTTTCTAACTCGATAACAATGCATTCCAACAAATTCAAACTTCTAGAAAAAAAGCTTAAACTAATAGTTTTGATTAAAATTAAACAATTTCTCACATTGGTCAAATGATTAGGTAAGAATCATAATCCTTTTTTATTGTAACTGTAGCAATGTAGGTTTAAAAACTACACAACAATTAAATATTGAGATGCATATAGACTTTAAGAAACCTGTATGTGTAACAATTCTAATATGACTGTATTTCTGATTGAGGGTATAAAGGAAACTTAAGAAAATACGGAGTGTATATTTAAATCCTGCTAAAACGTCATCGTCACAACTGCACTATTTAAGGCAAGCTCCAGCACGTGAAAGAGATTAAATATTATTACTATTATAATTATCGAGAGGCAAAAACACTTTGGTTGGCAGAAATTCCCATTTACACAAGTATATAGTTTTGAACAACACCTGAATGGTTCTTTAACAAACTAGCCACTTTGTAAGGCAAGGTATTTCCTTTAATGGGTTTAAATTTCATTTCTACAATATCTGAAATCAGGACATTACCCATGCTTTTCTGCACATGGAAGCGCTATTATAGTACCATATGTTAAACTTCTGATCTTGTAGGATTTAGCAATACATATGGCAAGTGTAATCATTCTGCTGTAATGTGCAGGCCATGTTTGACACATTAGATTATGTAAGGCAAAGGAAGTTTGGTCCATTAGTAAGTTTGCAATTTAAAGGCGATTATCAGAATTAGTCCACAACACCCTTTGGCTTCCACTTACTGCAGCTCACTGGAAGCAATATTTACAAAACCTTGCAAAATCATTAAAAAAAAAAAGCTCATCAGTTCATAACATATCGTCGCTTTAGCAGCACACATGCAACGACACGTTACCTGATGAGTCACATGCAGTTTTTGGGTTAACTAAAGAACATTTTTGTTTTCTTCGCTCATGGTTACTTAAAAACAATGATTCAGCAGGAATTTGTTTCATATGGTCCTGGTTTTAAAACCATTACATAAACAAGTGAAGCAACAGAGTAGATTCAGAAAAAGGCAATTATAAAAGCAATACAAGTACAAGGCAGTAGGTTCGGTTACAGAATGGTTAAAAATTAGGTTAAAGCAAAGGCAAACAGGACAACAATTAAATGTCCACCAGCTTTAATGGTTCCAAACAACTTTGCGACTCATGACATCGAATTCAATAGCTCTTGGAAATACATAGAAAATCGACAACTGACAAAGAAAGGATGCTTTTTTATGTACAATCACTGGCTACTTTATTAAGCACACCGTACTTTACACTACACTCACTGTCAATATTAAAGATCACACCAACCATGGGAATGCACTTTCAGGTTCTATAGATTATTTGTGAGGACCACCACAGAGCAGGTAGAATTCAGGTAGTGGATTACATCTAGTGTCCACTCCTTGCACATGTACCTTATTATTTGTTCTGGAAATTGAAAAATATTGAACTAAAAACATTTTGGTAACACTTTCTATGAATCCGGTAATGCAAGTGCATTTTTCATAAACCTTCATTAATGTACATAGATGTTCATAATCATAAATTGTAATAAGTTTGACATAAAGCTTTATAGCACAAAGTGACATCATGCATTATAACAAACTTAAACTTAATTTAAACTTTTGATTCTTCGGATGTTTATAAGTTAACAAACAGTTAAAATATACCATTTATAACACATTGTGTCACTATTATAAAGTCTTATGACTTTATGGTGGTTATGTACATCTATGAACATTAACATAGGTTTATAACAAGTATTATAAAGCACTATAAATACTTTATAAAGCTTTGTTTATAATGCATTATGAATACCGGATTTAGGTAAAGAGTTTCGGAAATTTTTAGTTGGTGTTCTGTGTTCAGCGGTGACTTGAAAAGAATTTTGCAGCACTGCTGCATCAAATTCACCTATTAGCACAACAAACACACACCCACCATGTAAATTAGGGCTGCACCAATACCATTTTAAATCAGACCAGTTTAAGTAGAAATATTTGGGTACTCGTCAATACGGATTAGTGATATCAGTACTTATTTCCACAATAACTTGTGTGTCAAGTGTTCCTCACTTATGGACTGTGACATAAATGACATAATACTGTTAAAGCATGTGTTCCTTCTTGAATAGACTAATCGTAACTCATTTCAGTGCTTTTGAGGATCACATAAAACACAACAGCAGCACACGAACTGATATCACCATGTCCTAAATAATACCTGCTCTAAAGCAGGATGTTAAAAACAGACAGCGCTGATAAAAAAAATTAAATAAAAAAATAAAATAAAAAAAATGCACAATGAGTATACAAACAAGGTGTACCTAATAAAGTGGCAGGCCAGTGTATTTTCTGCAATAAAGGCTCACGGCACTCACACGGCATTGAAGTGTCAAATATAAAACAAGTCTCAGCATCACAGTTTAAAATACTACTAAAATATATATAATTCTACCTGACCGCAAAGGAACTGTTTCTAAAAGAGGTTCATGTCCTTTTTTTAAATGCATTTACAGAACTAAAATATAAAACTTTAAAAAATCAAGAACTAATAAATTAAACACATAAATTATCATTTCTAACATTTGGATGTAACGTGTTCAGCAAATGTTCCAGAGAGAAAAGAATAGTGTGTATTTATATATATAATTTTTTTTAATCAAGTAAAATAAAAAAGCAGAAATTCACACTTAAAACCAGCAGCTGGACCTGATTTTTGCAGTTCTGTATGTTGTGTGTTTGCACTGGATCAGGCAGAAGGCTTTGGTGTAGACACATTCACATACACATAGACTTGTGTGATGCTTTACTGTTTTACGCGGGCAGTTTACACATGCATCAGCAGGCCAGACTGATCAGAGGTTATGCAGCCATCAGACAACGAAGGCTCCAAGTTCTGCACAAAACAGAGTGGGAGTGAGGATCATGTGCAAGTGCGTTAAGATGCCACAGCAGGGTCCCAGCGCTCAAAGCAGCAATCATCGTTACGTGTAGAGCACAAGGACACTCTCTTAATGTTACTAACATTAAATAAGCAGGTAAAAATCACCACCTTCAAATCCAATGCCAACGTTTCTTCACTGGAGTTGCATAAGAATTTTAAACTGCCTCAAACTGCTAAATGAGGAGCAATAGATGGATAGATCATGACTGAGGGTCAAACTAATATGATGCAAAAAATAATTAGCCAGCATCTGAGACCGTGCCAATATTATTTTTATATTAAATGAGTTTCCATGGGTCCCACTTTCATTCATGTGCATTGTCACATCAGTGTCAGTTTGGTGCAAAGAACGACGCTGTAGACATCAACTCTTCCACAAGAGGAAGACTAATCATCAAGTATTGAGAAACAGTGCAGGAGTGATAAAGGTGTTGTGCATAAACTACAGCAGGTGGTTGATATGAAAAATGGCAACGAGGATCTGAACAGCTCAAAATTCAGGATCAGCCGAGAAAAATGGTCAACCTTTTCTGCAGCTCAGCTTCAAGTGAAAGATTCACACGGTCAGCACGGCATCTTTCAAACCATCAGAGTTAATCTTTATGCACAGCTTCACAGGTATGACGGCGGTTTTATTCGAAGCAGATGGAGTTTTTGTGAAAAATATATTGTCACTTCAGAAACAGTTCAAGAGTGCATCCGTTTACCAAACATCAAATCTGTTGAATCCAGAATTGGAATGGTGTTAGTCTGAGTTTACAGGTCTTGGCTGATTCCCTTTCCAGCATTCGAGCAGGTACTTTAAATAATTCTAATTACCCTTTTTCTATTCTATCTGGGTTTTCAATTTCATTTAAATGTTAACTCATCTATTCAAGTTCCATGTGATTAAAAAAAAAAACAAAAAAAAAAAAACAAACACTTTTTAATGTCTTGTTTCTTCCTCATCACTGTGGTCCATGTGTCCTATTAGTACTGATTTAAAGTCTCTGTGTCAAGTCTAAGGAAATATAATTCCATCTTTTTAAACAGCTTAGTTGATGTTTAGCATACGGAATGTTGACAGACCAAAAATTTGTAAGTACCTATTGATGAAAACAGACCGACGTGAGAATGAGGTACTAGGTTTCTAAGTGACCACCAGCTGTGAAAAATGGGACACAATGTGCATGGCTATGCTGATGTTTTGCTGGATGCCTTTTCTCGTGGAAATTTGTTGATTATTGTTGGTCAAATATTACTCGTTAGAAAATGTACTCTCCCTCTGTACTAGATTTGTGCATTTGTCCCTGAAAGGAATATCATCTTTCGCAGTTTTCCTGACATCTCAGCCGCTTTAAAATGTCCAATAACCCGACTACATATTGTTTATAAGGACGACTCCGCTTCTTTGGAAACTGCCCCTTCCTTCTCAGTCAGTTTTATCGACACAACTGAAGCCTCGCTCTCCAGTGACTCATTGATGACCTCCAGTGTGGAGGACATAGCAGATTCCGTGTCATTCCGGCTCTCGATAGCTGTGTTCTTGTTCTCGGGCCCTTTACCATTCTGGCAGCAAAGCTTGGCAGCACACTGAGTGCGACATGACAGCTCACAGAGGGAGGCATACGACTCCGAGCTGACCATGACAAACTCGGGCTGGATGGTGGTGGCATGAATACCCTCGTTGTGAAAGAAAGCCTTTAATCGTTTGGCCACACCCATGTAGGAGGCAGGGTCCCGGCACTTAATATGTGCTGTTGCGATAATGCGGCTGCCAGCAAGCTGCCAGATGTGAAGATCGTGGACCGCCAGGACACCGTCAACCTGTCGCAGACGGGTGCTTAAGAGACTAACATCAATCTGTTTGGGCACAGTCTGCAGCAGGATTAGCGCAGATTCCTTTAGTAGTGGATATGTTGTGTACAGGAGGATGCAGACCATGATGACACACAACGTAGGATCAAGATAGAGCACCCAGCACGGCCCGGCCGTGGAGACTGGCAGGCTCTGGATAGTGTGTTCTTCTACTACATTTGTATGGTTCACATTGTGTTGGTCTGTACAGTGTTCACTGGCAATGCAAGGGTTTTCACAGACTGTTCCTGGTTTACATGGAACCCACACGAAGGTGAAGATGATTGCATTGACCACAACGATGACTGAGCCGAGTGCATCACCCAGGACATGCAGGAAAACGCCACGCATGTTCAACTGAGATGCCCTTTCCTCGTCATGATCACCCTCAAGGTCATGGTCATGGTCCAGCTCACTGCTCAGCTGCGCTGCTGATGCATCTGTCAAGACAAAAAAAAATTATACTCATCAACAATTTATTCAACGTCTGTTTAATAGCAATGTGTTGTAGCAAGGTTTGTTTGTGTTCATGACCTTCTGGTTGTGACCTGTGGCTGCTAATAATTGGCTTCCGCAACAAAAAAAATGGGATTGCTGAAATAAAGGTATAATACAAGTCTTATTAGATTATATTAGATCATATGACAAGTCTCTTCCAAACCTGGCACTGTGAGATTTAACGAATCGGCAAACAGAAGAAATATGAAGCCAACCTTGTGTGTGTGTGTGTGTGTGTGTGTGTATAATACAAATTAATTTGCCACAGCCCAACAAGATGCCGTCGATTGTATCCCTAAAAATAATAATTATAAAAGGAAGTTAAAAAAATAAGGTGTTATGGAATATTAAAAAAAACACCACATTAACAATTAGAAAACAAAAATCAACTACACTTATTACAAGCACAGTTCTGTGCATACCAGTGTTGAGTTTTTAATCACTTTGGAATAGAAATTTAAGGAAACTGTCAGTCATCCTGTATACAATTTATTTTTAAGTTCTGCACTCCTGTGAGTACAGTACAAATATGAGACAGTGAGCTACTGACACAATCAATTTGAATTATTTAAAGAATGTGAATGCTGAACCATTAAGCAACAATAAATGCTACAATGAAATGTAACTAAACGCAATTCCAAAACTAAACAGAAATATAATGCACTTCTTTACTCGCCTATTACTTGAACGTCCCTTCTGTAACGCCTATAGGTGGTATTTATTAATGACAACGTATGTCCCTGCACCATTTTAAGATTGGTGAGGTTTCCGAACACTAAATCTATTGAAAAAAACAAGGTAATGCATTTTGTTGAGTTTGCCTGATTGTTTTAAGACAATAGTTGTGGATGTACATTGTTTTCACAGGCCATTCAATTTCAGCATTTTTACATGGCAGATCATGGTATGGATTATTATCTCAAACACTACTGCTTCAATAAATCAAGAGTTCTGTATGGTGGTTTAGTCATTACTGATTACACTACAGCACTCCAGGCATTATGCTTTGGGGGGAATAATACTTAAGACACAAACTATTATAGGTTACACATCTACTTCTCGGTACATATCTGTCTGGATGTACAACATTACAACGTTTATTTACACTGTAATAAAAAAAAAAAACAATATTCTATACTGTCTGACCAAAAACAAGGTGTTACCTCTGCCAGCTTCAGTTTTTCAGCAGTTTTAAATCAGAAGTGGAAACATTACAATTCCTTCTAGTAGTAAATTCAGCTATGTTTCTATTCAATACCCAATAACCAAATGTATAATAACTCCATCTAAGGTTAAATACCGTCACGAGGCAGATAGCGAACAAGTACCGTAAGGGAAAGTTGAAAAGAACTTTGAAGAGAGTGTTTAACAGGGCGTGAAACCGTTAAGAGGTAAACGGGTGAGGTCCGCACCCAAATGGACAGAAGCACCATCATTTTCTGGGCCCCTTCATGAAAATCATTAACTGTTAGAATATTAATTAAAAGTAACTGTATTTTATCAATCATGGCATCTATGAACCAGTGTGAAAAATGTATGAATGCTTATCTATATTAGGCCTGAACAAAATCTGTTAATACCATTACAGAGCCAATGCCCAAATCACCCGCCGGTCTGAGATTTAACATCATGCTGCACTTTGCTCTCACCTTCCATGTGGCAAGTCCGATACAATGTCCCTACTACATACTTAATGAATGAAGAGATGTTTTTAAACATGCATCAACATTTTAACAGTAGGTTATTTTTGTCAAATGCTTTTAGTAGTGGTTTCCTCCACTCAGTAACACATTAAAGACTATAAAGGGTCATTCATATATGTATATATATTTTTTTTGCTCCATTTTGCTCCTCATTTTAAATATTTCAAAGCACGTTACAAACCGACACCAATACAGAAAAGCCATAACAACAAATACTGTTGTGAAAATGTTCCAGATCTTTCAGCTTACTTCTCAACGCACATGTAACAAAGCTTTACTCAACTTCCAATAATACTCTCACAACAATGCGTAACTGTCTTAATGACTAGTTTAACAGCACTGGAGCTCGTACTTTAAACCAGATACTGGATGTTAAACAAAGACATACTGGAACAGCTGATAAAAGCTTTTTAAAACATGTTAATCAGCAAAAAAAAAATCCAGTTTTCAATCTCTTTGACTGGATCAGGGCGTTACTGCTACTTTGGTGTTGCAGTGCAGATAAAACCTTGAAGTTGGAACCGGTATAAATAGTGCTGTGACAAACCGTAATTGCATGATTTAAACACAGATCCTGTTACAAACATTTATGAGTGAATTGGGGGGGGGGGGGAGTCACTTATCCCACTTATTTCATTTTTATTTTATTTTTTTACAGTTATGTTGAAACTTTTTTTGAAAAAGACCAGAATCAAAATCGTGTGTTTAACATGTTTGTGTAGGTTAATGCTCAAAGATCGCACATTAGTTGTGTTCATAATGGTTTAAACATAACTTGCAAAAAAAAAAATAACAAAAAGAGTCGTCTATTACCTGAAGACTAATATTAAGCAGTTTTTACAGATACAATGGGAAACCGAACGAAAGGATTGATTGTGAAAGGACAAAAGGATTGATCGTGATCTGTTTGCCTACAGTGATAACACAGAGGAATGTGTCCGCCACATTTTTTACCCATCCGTGCAGTGAAGCACACACATACATGAGCACACGTGCCCGGAGCGGTGGGCAGCTTTGTACACGGCACCCTGGGAGCAATTGGGGTCAGGTGTCTCGCTCAAGAGCACTTCAGTCATAGAACTTGGTGCAACAGGAAATTGAACCACAGACCTTCAGGACACAAGGCTGGTTCCTTAACCACAAGTCGTAGTAGTGGACCATCTACACAATACACCAGCAGAGGTGTTTACAACTTATTCACATGACTAAGAACTTGTACTGTAACTTATTTATTGCACCTTCAGGCCTATTTACATTTATATAATCAACGTAATAAAAGAAGAAACAAAATGTGCAAAACTAGAGAAAATTGTTAATTTCACTGTGCTTCATTCGCTGGGACATGAAAGTCAGAGCTTTAAATTTGGTTTTGCAGCAGACTAACGAGGAGATTGATCAATGATCACAAGAACTGATGTGTTTATATGTGCTTATTAGTAAGCAAACCACGCCAGCAGTTCAGCCATCTTCAGGCAAGTGAGCAAACTCATGTTAAAACACGGCTTAAGGGTAAGCTTTCAACAAATTACAAAGGAGAGAACGTCACTGCATTTGGACTTCCTGGTAAAACACTGACTTGCTTACATAGATTTATCATCATCATCATCATCATCAACCTACTAGCACTTTTGGAAGCAAGTTAAAATGACAGCAGCCATTATTTAAGCTAAACTATTATATATTTATTGGCTTAGGTTTACGATGTCTGACATCATACCAGTTCTGAGGCGCCTGACCGACCGGAACAGATAGCAGAAAAACTGATTATGTGGCATTGTATAAAGATAATAAATAGTGAATGATAAGTGCCGGTATGTTGTGTTTAGAAACAAGTGGACCTAAAAAGGTTTCCAACGAGTCAAATACATACTTTCTAAAAGAGCAGAAAGTTACTTGCTGTTGGATTCTCACTGTTTCTTATTTTTGTGTCTCTTGTTGATATGGCAACAGACACATACACCCATTTCCCATGCAGGTAACCACAACGGTTCATGGGTTATCTGGGTTGGTAATAAATGTAAAAACACATTCAAATCTTCAAGTGGAACAAACTCATTCAGCTTAATATGAATCTGTGATGTTAAAAAAAAACTGTCTGTACATGAATGTGGACTTCCTGTTAACAGTTTCACATACAGTATATATGGACAAAGTCCCAGGACACCAACCCCAGCTCATTCTAACTTTTGTTTTTAATCACTTACATACTGCCCATTAATCTAGATAATTTGTGATTTCTGAAACTTAGTGGAAATTTATATTTAAAGCATTCAACTGTTCAAAATGTTGGGTTAGCGGCGCTGTTTAAATTTGTATCTGTCTAGCAATGGGATTAAACAAAACATCCAAAATCTTGAGATGTGTGTCCCAATACTATTTGTTAACAGAGTATGTCTTGCTTAAATTCCACTAGACCTACAATAGCTTCATTATGGAAACCCATTTCCCCCACTAATGAGACAAAAATGGCAGACTTTTTTTTTTTTAACTGAGCATTTGTATTTTTTTTTTTATCTCATCTCAGCATTCAGACTTTTTTTTTATCTTCAAGGATTCAAGGAGGCTTTGACATGTGAGTTTTTATCTCAAAAAAGTTCTCTCATCTCAAGTTTTCTTTAATTCTGATTTTTTTTTATTAAGAATTCTGACTTATTTAAATAAATGTCCATTTATGCTACTAAGAATAACAATGGCATACTTTTTTTAAAGTCAGCATTCATACTTTATCTCAGCATTAGGATTTTCTCTCAATTCTTTCTTATTTTTCTCAAAATTCTGACTTTTTATTCATCTCAAAATTCTTTTTTTTTTATTTCAGAAACCTAGACTTTCTTTTCTCTCAATTCTGACTTTTTTTTGACAATTGTCCATTTATGCCACTAAGAAGAAAGAAAAGGCAAAGATGTTTTTTAATGTCTGGTTTTTTTCAATAAATTGTCCATTTATGCCACTGAGAATAAAAAGGCAAACATATCTCAGAATTTTTAGATAAAGTCAGGATTTTTAAATACTTTTTGCCTTTTTTCTTCATAGTGGCGAAATAAACGTCTATTCTCCCTTCATTGCTTGGATGAATGCACACAATGTAATTTCTTAAATGGGGACATCACAAAAAGGAGAACCTGCAACATGTTTTGGGACTGGGAGGTCACTCCACATTGAAGAATGTTTAGAATCTAGTTGGGGGACTTTGCAGAGGAGCTTTTGAGCCGGACCATTCGGTTGGCAAACTTGTTCCGTTTTTGACAGGTCAGCACATATAGGTAGCGTTGTCGGCGCACACTTACCGGTAGAGGCGCTCCGGCGCGTCTTCAGGCCGTTGGGGCTGTTGCTCAAGTGCGCCGCCACCAGGTTGTTGGTCTCCTCGGCCGCGCTGCTCTTGTCCGACTTCTTGGACTTGCCGTGCGAGTGGCCGTGCGCGTGCTCGCGAAAGAGGCAGAGGCCCAGCAGGTTGAGCGCGAGCCCGGCGGCGCCGACGCCGATCAGCACGGGCGGGTTCTCGATGACGTGGGGCTCGGTGAAGCGCGAGACGGCCTCGAGCACCACGGTGAAGCAGAGCGCGCTCAGGAACACGGCGTTCACGAGCGCGCCCATCACCTCGGCGCGCACCCAGCCGAACGTGTTCTTATTGGTGGAGCGGGTGCGCGCGGCGAACCGGACCGCCACGAGCGCCACGACCAGGGCCATGACGTCAGAGAGCATGTGGAATGAGTCGGAGAGCATGGCGAGGCTCGCGGTAATGCGGCTGACCACCACCTCCACCACGAAGAAGCCGAACGTCAAGCCCAGCATACACAGCAGCCGCGCGCGGTTCGGCTCGCACGCCATCGTGCGGTCGCTCGGGGTTCTTCTCCGGGATAAAAGAAGCAAAACAGCCTGACGAGTCCGGTTCAGAGCCGCAGCGGTTCCAGCAAACCTGAGGACAAGCGGGCGGTACAGCTGCCTCTCTGCGTCGCGGGGCTTTCAATAAAACAGCGCCGGAAACGACGACGAGCTCGGGCTTTGCAGACGGACTTCAAACTGTGCACCCGGACCGGCGAACTTTCCACACGGACCAACGCAAATCCCCAAGGCCACGCCCACAGCGCCACCCGATTCGTCGGCGCGCAGGGACCGTGTATAAACGCCTTTCCGTCTGCGCTTTCTGTGGCTCTGTGTGTACATTCTGCATAATCAGGTGCTGGCCATTAAAGTCGAATATCATAAAAAAGTTGATTTATTTCAGTAATTCCATTCAGAAAGTGGAACCTGGATATTATATGCATTCATTCCACACAGACTGATCTATTTCAAATGTTTTTTTTCTTTTCATTTTAATGCAATGAAAATGCGCTGGGGATTCCACTGGGTGGAGTTTCCATGTTCTCCCCGTGTCCGTGTGGGTTTCCTCCGGGTTTTCCAGTTTCCTCCCATCATCCAAAAACATAGGTTTAAGGTAAGTTTAATGCTCTAAATTGCCTAGTATAGGCGTTGCGAGTGAGTGTGCCCAGTAATAGATTTGCATTCCCTTGGTGGGCATTGGGAAACCCCCCCCCCCTAGGAAGGGATTAAGCGGAAGATAATGAATAATAAATTAATTTATTTTGATGATTATAACTGACAACTTAAGACAAATAAAGTCAAAAGAATTTTTAGAAATGATAAAGCTGGTCAGCAACAGGAAGCATAAAGTGTCCTTGTAGTCGGCTGCTTTGAATGTGGACCGCAGAAAACACAATGGAGCAACATCGATATGGCACCCCAAACTTTACACTGGACCCCAAGCAAGATGGATTCTATGCCTCTCCTCTCAAATCAGAACTTTAGAGCACTCAGCAGTCCAGTCCTTTTTTGTCTTTGGCCCAGGCGAGAAGCTTCTTGAACCTTTTTACAATATTCTAATTTTCTGAGATTCTGAATTTAGAATTTTTATTAGTTGTCAGTTATAATCATCAAAATTTAATAAAATAAACATTTAAAATTCATACAGCACATGTGTAATGAATAAATATAACATACAAGATTTTCTCTTTGAATGGAATTACTTAAAAAATAGAAACACTATTGTGTTCTAGCAGCTGTTTTAAAACCATAACATGCATTTGAGGTAACAGGAGCGTTCCTCGTGGGCAAACTGACAATACGACACAATACAACTTGCACTGCAAGCTAAATGAGTCGAGTATGAATAGACAAGAGGTCCCGCTACCACAGGAACTGGTTTTGTGGCATTTTTTTCAGTCAAATTTAATAGGTAATCTGTGTTTTCCCTAAAAGGTTCTCGTGTTTTTATGTTTTTCTTTGTCAATGGACTTCAGTTCCTTGCTGTTCTAATAAAATAAAAAGCAATATTTATTTGGAAAGGGGTGGAAGGGTGGCTTAGTGGTTAACATGTTCGCCTCTCAGCATAGCGAATGTTCGAATCCTGATCTGTGTGGAGTTTTCGTGTTCTTCCCATGTCCGTGTGGGTTTCTTCCGGGTTTTCCGGTTCAACAAAGAACCACTGACAGCGAGCATCAAGAAAATATGGGCTTCCATAACCCTCAGTCACTGTAATGGCATGGGCATCAACCCAGGTTCTGGTGCTTCTGGGGTCATGGGTAGGGGCCAGGTTCTGCTGGAAGATGAAATCTGCATCTCCATACAGATCTTCAGCAGGAGGAATCATGAAAATTCTGGTAGATTGTTGAGGGGAGCTCTGATTTAAGAACATTGCCCCCCAAATCACAACTTACTGTGGAGATTTCACACTGGCCTTTAAACAGTTTGGATCCTGTTCCTCACCGCTACTGTTTAGTAGATGATTAGTGTGGCACATTCTGTTTAGAAAATTCATGTCCTGCAAAATATGTGCCAGCAAGGTTTGCTGTGTCTGTCAGCACAGTGTCCAGAGCATGGAGCAGATACCAGGAGACAGTCCAGTACACCAGGAGATTTGGAGGGGGCGGTAGGAGAGAACATCCGCCGCCTCATCAGGAGCATGCCCAGGCGTTGTAGAGAGGTCATACAGGCACGTGGAGGACACACACACACACACTACTGAGCCTCATTAGAACTTGTCTTGAGGAATTTTCACTGAAGTTGGATCAGCCAGTCATTTGATTTTGAGTAGGATTCCAAATCCAGACCTCCATGGGAAAAACATATACATTTTGATCATTTTTAAGTTATTTTGTTCTCAACGCATTCCACTATCTACTAAATAAAGATTTTCAACTAAATGTTTTATTCATTGAGATCTAGGATGTGGTATTTGTGTTCCCTTAATTTTTTTGAGCAGTATGTATGAATGTATGTATGTATGTATACACATACATACATAGTTTGCTATGTGTTAGTCGGTTTGTATAAAGAAACTGCGGTTTGACAAAGGATCTGAGTGCAGCTGCTGATTGGTGGGCTTCATTGCGACTTGCATTCTGCAAGACCCTCAGTCAGGTGCATCGCTCTGCAACATGCTGCACAATGCATCATATAAAACCCATTTCTTGTGCTCCAATTTTTATTGTTCTCTCAAATCCGGTTTGTCTAATCTCATTCATGTGTGACTTACATTCTTTCACCTCATTGCGAGACACAAATGATCAACAAGAGACTTAAATTTTCCTGTATGGCTCCTGAAATGTCACATCTGAAATCTTACAAATAAAAATAAATATAATTTTTTAATGGAACTAAATTAAACTTAAAGTTGGTTTATTTGTGACATATATTGTAACTGTTTATTATGCATTATAAATGAAAAAAAGTGTATTATAAAATGTATTTTATTTAAAGGAATAAAAAATGTATTTATAATATAGTGTTTATTTTAAGCCTTTAGATCTCTTAATTTCTGGTGCTAAATAAGGATTTAAAATATGTTTTTTTCAAACAGCAGACTGTAATAAATTGGCACTAAATGAAATTGTAGCTTTGCCAGTAGAAAAGTGAAATGAATGTGAAACAGGGTGGAGTGAGGAAGAGGGGCATTAAAAGTTTCTCCAAATGCATGTGATTTTGCATGAGAAATTGTGCTTACACAAAGCTGCTGAGGCTAAAACAAAACAATTGGTGATTTTACTTGGAAAATCTGACTGTTTTTTAATTTCCTCCATCTATTTTTATTAATAATTGAATTATTAACTTAACAACCAAGTGGCTAATTGGAGAATGTATCAAATCTACGCCGTTTTCTTTCTGGCTTTCGTCTTTACTCCTGGTAAGCGTTTGCTTTGTTTTTCTAACAATACACTAAATGATCTAAACTAATGTTACCATCAGCCATTGATTTGAGCCATTTAATACTTAAAAGACTATTTTATTTGTAAATAGTAGAACTTTAAGTCTAGAGCTAAAATAAACCCTTGGGTATAGTGTCTTAGATCAACTAAATATATTTAAAATATGATGAGTTAAAATAAATATCTTTGTGCTTACACTTCTGATTATGGGTTGTGTTTTTTTTTATTCATTTAGTTTCTTATAAAAAGAATTTTAGTGCTTTTGACTTCCTGTTGTTAGCTGTGGATAGTTATTTAATTTTTTTTTTTTTTTACAAATAACATCCCCCATTATAAAAAGTATCAAATAAACATTATTTCACTGATACATTACAATATTAAGATTGTTTTAAACCAATTTTAATCCTTTTAGAATTATTGTTCGACTGTAAATCTAAAATTGACCGGTTTTACGATGCGTATAAGTGATTTAAATTGTGTTTACCTCTTAAAAGTATTGTTTTTGAACACCACAATGCAGAGCATAATACATGTATTAATAATAGTGTTTCTTGCTGAACAGATAACATTTTGTATAAAAGACAGTCATATAATTAAGGTTAATAAAAAAAATACTAATATTGTTTTTTTTTACTTCTATTTTTTTTTTTTTTTTTTTTTACTTCTCAGGTGTTCTAACAGACATTATAGAGGATGGCCAAGACGTGGAAATCAAATGTGATCCAGGCGTTGAAAAGCTGTTATATTTGTTTAAAGTGACTGAAACTGGAGCTGTGTTTATTTCATCGTACAGTAACGGTGTTTACAAAGCAGGAGACCGCGAGAAATTCATTTTATCCAAAAAAGGACCTTATGTTGTAACTTTAAAAGGCTTTGATAAAACAACAGACAGTGGAACCTACAGCTGTGTCGCCAGCAACATGAACCAACTGTTTTTCTCGAAAATCACCCGCCTCAGTGGAAAGCCGGGTGGGTCAACACTACCCTGTTTTGTGACTTTCTGAACAATATTTACACAACTGTACAATAATAATTAATAATTCAGTTGGGTTTTTTTTTGTTCCTTGTACATTTTTGTGCCCCTATTGGCATGTCTTTACATTTCTGCCTCAATTGTAAGTGAATTGTTAAAATGATTACGGCATTACAACAGTGATTATGCTTTTTTTTTTTTTTTTTTACATTTTAGAATTTTAAGATTTTGTTACTTCTAAAGTTCCAAGGTTATGGATCTCTAGTTTGATTCCAAACATAATGAAAGAAACATAAAAAGAATCTTAGTAAATAACGCATGCAAATGACTTAACAGACCCACAATACTTCAAAATCACAGTTAATGGCTACATTGTGCATTGTCCTCTTATTTTTAGCCCCAACAGAAAAACCAAAACAAATCCTGACAACGTCCAAGAACAAAGAAGAATCTATACCAAAAGTAACTACAGCACCGTGTATAAAGAAGGAGAGCAAAGGTTCCTATTATTATTATTGTTTTATTTATCTATGTACTATTATTATTAATATTAGTATCAGCAAGTATAGTATGTATACTATGGCTGCAGCATCATATATATACACATATTTGTTTTTTCTTTGCAGAAAAAAATCTTGCTGGTGTTCTGGGGTGTGAGATGCAGATCTTCATACCTCTGTCTGTGGGTTGTGGACTTCTATTGTTATTGCAGATTGTTACTATTCTTTACTGCAACCGTATGTATCCTCATCATTTTGCTTTAAAACTTTAATAAACTACATTACTTCTTTATTATTTATCAATAAATATGCTGCTGCTGTTGCGCTTTAGATGACAAAACTTTATACTGTTTTGCTCATAAAATTGATGTTTTCTAGATTTTTAATGATTAATTGTGTAATATTAGTGACAATAATGACGTAAGAAATATAACAGTAAATATAATCATGTACCTTCAGTCAGTAAAACAAAATTTCTTAACATAAAACTATGCAGTTAATGACTGTGGCTCAACCCCATCAACAAAATAAGCGCATTTGAGATTTCTTTGATGTCAGTAACTAGATATAGTTTAGCCACATTAGTTAATTTATTACACCTTTTACATAATTAAGCACATGTACCATATAATTTTCAAATTATTTTTCTATTTTAATATATAAATCATTGCAATTTTGTGATTTAAAAGCATCTAACTGATTTCTTTAAGGTATACGGACAAGACGCTGCCCTCATCATTACAAAAGACAGTAAGTTATTTTACTTAAATTCCATTTGAATCATTTTTTGGTAGTTTGTGTTGGATGTTTAAATCTTTTTTTATTTGTTATACCTGCAGAGCTCGAAGCGCACCAACAGGCCACAAAGCCCTGCCCAATCCTGGCTTCTAGTGTTGGCAACAACATATAAGAACATTTCTGGGGTTTTTTTCTTTCTTTTTTTTCTCAGTCACTCACACAACTTTTATCTTCAACCATTTGAAACTTCACTAAATACTTTTTAAAAGCTTGTATGTTAATGGTTATTTAGTGAAACGAGTAGTAAACTATTTTTCCTTTAAATAAAAAAAAAAAAACATACCAAAAAAAAAAATGTCACCTCTAGGTGCTCCATGCGACCCTGGAACTTCACTCCCAGGATGTACGACACAAACGCAAAGCCAGACGACCTGACAGAATACTAAACAACAAATACACAGAGAACAATAAGCAGAGAAGAAAAAACAGGCCAAAAATTATTAACTTTATCATATAAATGAATCAGTAACATTAACGGCACATATAGTTTCAAATATATTTGACCTCACTGAAGTGAGGTGAATCAAACGGAAGCAAAGGTTTTTACCTGAATGTACAACGTTCCATCTGTGGGCATTGGTTATACATAGATCTACACACATCTGTCCAAGCACAGGGTTCAAACGCGTATGCTGGAAATGTCAACAGACAGGCTGTGGTTTCTGACCACTGCCAGATGAACTACATCCAACACGAAGATGTCAAAAAAAAAAGAGATGAAAAGTGATATATTTAACTAACTGGCCATCTGTGCTTTTAAACCAGGCAGCTGTTTTAAGGGATGCACTGAGGCTGTACCTCAAAAAAATCTGTTCTACTGTGGGATTGGTAAAAATCCAAAAAGTTAATGATGATGTTCATAAAAAAAAAAAAAAAAAAAAATTCCCTGTTAAAATACTTCTTCTTTTGGCATTTTACCCTTTATTATAAGCCGACTCACCTTGAATCCATATTTTTAGACTGTGGGATGAAAACCGGAGAACCTGGAGAAACCCCACACGAACATGAGAAGAACATAGAAACTCCACCCAGAGTGGGATTCAAACCGGAATCCCTGGTGCTGAGAGACGACCGTGCCGCTTTAGTCCCTGTTAAAGTACTAGTTTTAAAATAGTTATAACAAAACTAGTTCAGTTAAAATCTATGAGTAAGAATACCATTGATTTCTAAACTTCTTTAAATCCTAAAGACTTTTTTTCAGTCCTGCAATAAGCTCTCACATTTCACACATCTTTAAATTCTTTAAATTCTGAGTACTGTTTTATAATACGATTCAGGAGTCATAAATAACTGACATTTTTTATTCATTTCTTAATATAACAAATGCAAAAGCTGATGTAGTTTAATATTATATTTCATTTGCGTCCCAGCAAAACTGTGTGGTTCTCATACCATAACATGTAGCTATACAACCCAATGTATGTAATGCCATGTCTGAAGGCATGACGAGTGAAGTACAAAAGACCAGTTTTAATAATATGTAAATATTTTACACATACAATGCATTTAATGACTTGTTTGAATTATCCTGAGAAACTTTTGTGTATTTTTTGTTTTTGAATATCACCTTCAACCAGCAAATATTTTTTTTTCAAATTTTAGGATTTGATGCAGATTTTGGCCACAAATTCAATTTTAAAAATATATTTTTTTAACAGAAAGGCACTAAAGCACTTACCATACGAAGGTCAAAGGTCATTTTAAACTTGTACCGGAAAAGCTTCTTAAATCATTCATTATTTCATTAAAATGGGTTATTTATCATCTGAATTAGGTTTGCTGGTTGTGAATTTCTTTGGGTGCAATATTTTATACACATTTCAGGCAGAATATGTTCCATAATGTGTGTAGTTTTGTCTCCTGTACGAAGCTAAATAAATTTACTTCAAACCAAAACCAATATGCACAGACTGTTTTTTTTTTTTATTTTTTCCGAATAATTGACATTTTATTAAAATAAAGGTCTCATCTCATTATCTTTCACTTAATCCTGCACTGGGGGCTAGTGGAAGGAAACCAGAGAACCCGAAAAAAACCCACACAGACTTGGAAGGAGGAGGACATCCCCAGCGCTCAGAAGCGAACGTGCCGCCCAAAATAAAAATCATTAACAAAAAAAAAAAAGAAAAAACAAACACAGTCGCAGTGGTGCTAAAATATGGTGTGTTTCTCTGGCTTGACAATTTAAATGTGTATTATATTTAATAATTCATGAAATAAAATTGCCTAAGATTACAGTCAAAATTTCAAAAGTATTTTATTCCTAGCAGAATTTTTTTTTGGTTTGTTTTCTTGGTCGTGACTTTATTCTTGACTTCAAACTGCTATTAATATCCAGCTGATATTAAGAACTGGATGTGGTTTGTTGCAGGTGGGAGACCATGAGATTTCATTTCTTTTTGATTACAGACCAGAGAATGTTCCAAAAACTGCTGGATCTGTGCGTTTGCTAAGTCATCAAACATTCAGTTAGCCGCTATGCTATTCAACAGGAGGGTTATGTTTTCAGGCTTTATCGTTACAGTAAAACACCTCATTCTTCTAAATAGATGTTACATTTATTTTTGAGAAGTAAAGTCCTGCTTATGATTGATGGCACGCTAATGCAGTGCTAACTTCAGATTTAGGCTACTAATGTGTTAGCCAAACAGCTAGCCAATGGCAGTTGGAAATCAAGACACATTAAAAGCACAGGATGTATTTATATATATATACTTTATTTAACCAGAAAATAAATCCCTCCTCCATTACACTGTCCCTGGGTTAAGAGCATTGCACTTCAACAGAAAGGCACAGTATCGTTAGTTAATATCACCACGACAGGAAGACAAAGTGTTTGTAGGCTTGAAAATACTTAGCATCGGTGCTAAAACGCCAGAACGTTTTTTTTGGAAGGAGTATTTTTATTTTGCTATTAAAGGTGCACTTTGGGTTTTTGGCAAAAAAAAAATCCATACATCATCTGTTTGTACCTGTGGATATGCGAGTATGCCGTGTGCTTGTGCAGGTGTTAGTTTAAATGAAAAACGAAACAAAGATTCATACTTGGCGTGCCACATCCTACTTGAGTTAAACAACAGATCGGGTTCAATTGGTATTATAAAGCCATACCCCCTACCTGACCACATAACAGCTTCCATGGCGCTAAAAGGAAGTTCAGAAGACAGTAAGAGTTGCCCTTTTATACATGTCTCCAGTTGTCAGCACATTGATTCTGATGCCGCCGTTCTGCTGGATGGCTTGCAAATGCACACACACACACACACACACACACACACACACACACACACACACACACACACACACACGCACGAGCCCATTCACACAAACGCCATAATAATAGTTTATCATATAGAACAGCATTCTAAGACATCAATCTCATCCAAAATCCAGTTACTCAACATCAACACAAAGTCATATGTAAACTAGAGAGAAGTAAACCAAACTAGAAATGCTGTACACTAGTGTCTGCGGGTGTTTGAATTTTTTTTTTTTAAACAAAATGTACTCCAAATACGAAATATAATGCATGTACAGTCTCACAAAGTCACAGCTAGAGCTTCAGGAAGGATAGAAAAATAGATTTTTAACTAAGATTTTTAAAGAGGGGCCGTTTAAAGACATTAAACACTTTCTACAAACCGGATATCAAAAGGTTTCGTTTGAATTATGCTCAGTTTTGGCAAATAACGTGGTCACTGTTCTTAACTTTTGGACAGCACTATACTACTCTTTATGGAACTTTTAATGTTATGGTGGATGTGGCCTTCCCCTTACAGTAAATGGCTCCGTCATATTAAAAAAGAGGATTTTATATCTTCGAATCATAAAAGTTACTGTTCCACAGAAGCATGTGCTCTTTCTTTACAAACATGGGACGATTCTGATCCCAGATCAGCATTCACACTATGGAAGACTGAGCAGTGCTGGTGTTTATGAAGCCTCTGTGTAAGTTTATGCAGTTTTATGTACACCGATCTACCAATAATAGAAATAAAATGTGTTAGAGCAGCTTTTCCTTTCCTTTGACATCTCTTTTGGTGGCAGTGAGACGGTTCGCATCACCTACAACACAGCACATGGGTCTACGGTCATCATCCAACACATATCAGATCATATGGAATATATACCTCCTGCACTGATTGCTTACCAGGATCCAGAATTTAGCTCTTCCCACCTTTCTTTGTAGTCGATGTGGATACCATGTCCGTGCTCGGTTTGCCAGCGGCTGGTACTTCAGCTTCAGCGGATTTCTTTAAGAGAGCAGAAAAAGAAATGAACAATGTTCTTCTATTTTCCTAAAAAGATCAAACATCAAAATACATGAGAACAAATCTAATGCCATCCTAAATATAAGCGACTCTCTTATCATCTCTCATAATAAAAGTTTTTTTACTGTCCATCTGTGGATTTTGACTGAAAAAGCCAAAATATGTGGCTTTTAATAACTTTGCATTAAAGGTGCAATATGTAGTTTGTACTATTAAGGTGTTTAACACTTAATAAGCAAGCAGTTTTAATATTTAACAAGCAGTTTTATATTTAAATGCATGTTTTATATGCCAATACAACTAGATCAACAGCTGTATTACGTCCAAAGCATGTTACGTTTGACAAAAATCACATATTAAACCTTTAAAACCTGAGAATGGGTGGAGATTTAAATTCCCAAGTATACTAAAATAACTGTAAGCGTACATCTTGACTACAGAAAACCAGGAAACCTATTTATATTTAGGATGATCGCTGAATAATTACAACTTTTCAGAAGCACGTGACGGTTCATGCGTGAGCTCATGCGGAAAAGCTCAATACACAATGAGAAGAAAATAATTCTGCATATTTATAAAGTAATTTTTTTTTTACAGTATATATGGATTTAATGCACCTTAGACTAAAATATGCTTCAATTATATAATGCACAGCTTCCATCTACACTCATTTTTTTCTTCTCACAGTATTGGGTGGGATAAGCCGCATTACAACGCTCTTCGACTTTCACGTGACCTACCTTTGAATCAAACCTGGACTTGCCCCTTTTAACCTGAAACCAGACAGAAACCCCCTGAAACACTCTAAACTACAAGAGCCGTGTGAATACACACCAACAAGCGGATTCATGAGTGGACTCTCCGGTTCTCAGTGTTAAGACTCACCAAGGTACACGATGTGTAAAAATATTCGTTCATTACCAATTAATTAAAAGGCTTCCTGTTTCCCAAAAGCAAGCACTAACAAGAGTTCCAAGAAATGAAGTCCAGTGAATGCAACCCTACCTTCGGTTTACTTTCAGTGGATTTCTTATTGAGGGATTCGGGGAGTAGCGAGGTTGCCAGATCATCCATTACCTGACTCGGTGCCTGTAAATGATAAAATGTGCATTTGTAGACTTAGTTTTAAATTTGTCCTGGATTGTTAGCAGGTTCTCTAAAGATAGTGAGTACCTTTGGTGTGGAGGACATTTTGGAAGTGGGTGCTTTTGACTGACATGCAGGTGGAGCGGGTGCAGCAGGTGTGGGATCAGAGAAGCCACTGGAGAGCAGGTCGAGGGCTTGTGACTCATCCAAAGACGGCTGTGAGTCATACAGGGAGACAAACATGACGTGAGGCCACGGTTACGAGAAAAATCCGCTCGGACTCTTCTCTATATGTTTATATAAATGTCACCACTGGTGCATTTTAGTGTTTTAAGGAGATTTTAATGTACAAATGCAAAACAGCACAATGAACTTAATAAATATCTGCATTACCTGTTTGGGTGGGGCATCTGCTTTAGCTTTAGCTTTAGCTTCAGCTGCAGCCTGTGTGGAAATGTACAGCCTTAATAAAACACTGCATTAAAATACACTTTATCAATAAAGCACTGTTTTCTCAGGACCTTAACATCTGCCGCTGTAGGTCGAAATTCAGGTGGAAGGCTGTCGTCACGCTCACCAGATTTTTTTATTCTCTCCTCTACCGCCTCCTTCTCCTGAAGCAGAATCACAGGTTAAAAGTGCATTGAACAGCGATTCAATTACATCATTCCAGAAATGTCTGAGAATATAAAAAACATTCTGCATATGAACCCAAAACAACATGGTTTTACCTTGACTATATCTTTGGGAGCGACTGGAACCGGCTCGGGTGCCGCACCAATGTCAGTTAGCGTGTCAGACAGGGCGTCCATGGCGGACGATGTTCCTTCAGACAACTTTAAATAAGCGCATGGTGAGTTGACGTGCCCATGTTGTGTTAAAGAGAAAGAGATGGTGCAGCATTTACCTGTCGGTCAGTTTTAGGTGGGATGGAGGCAGCTGATTGGACTTTAGATGCACTTTTTTGGGCAACAAAATCACCTGCGAGCTCCTCCAGTGCAAAATCATCACAGGTCTGAAAATCAAAAACACATATTGTGATTTTAAATGTTTTTGCTGTGACCGGTCCCATGTTCTAGTCTGACCTGTATGGCGTCAAAAAGGGTCCAAAAGTTTTGAGAACTCAAAAACAGAATTCGTAAGCAATTTTCTTTGTTGCACATTTTTGCGCTCGCGC
>JAOUQT010335691.1:0-13149 GCA_025769995.1 Xyliphius kryptos | reverse complement strand
AAACATGGATTCAAGGTAAATTGAATGCTCTAAATTGCCCTGTATAATGTGTGTGGATGTTTGAGTGAGTGTGTACCCTGTCCTGGGTGTATCTACCCAGTGCCCAAGATATTCTCCCCTGGATGGGCATGGGGAACCCCACCCCGACCCTAGTAGACTAAATAGCTATACAATTAATTAACCAAATGTGATTAAGTACAGGACGGCACGGTGGCTTGGTGGTTAGCACGTTTGCCTCTCAGCGCTGGGGATTCCCAGTTCGAATCCCAATCTGTGTGGAGTTTACATGTTCTCCCCGTGTCTGTGTGGGTTTCCTCCGGTTTCCCCCCACATTTAAAAATCATGGATTCAATGTAAATTGAATGCTCTGTATAGTCTGTGTAAGTGTGTGTGTGGCTGTGTGAGTGAGTGTGTACCCAGCCATTGATTGGCACCCTGTCCTGGGTGTATCTGCCCAGCTCCCAAGACGTTCTCCCCTGGATGGGCATGGGGAACTCCACCGCGACCCTCATAAAGGAATAAGCGGAAGATAATGGATGAATGGAGAGCTTGAATTTGATGAAGGGTTTAATAGGAATGTGGATTTCTTGGAAAGTTACAGGACTTTCTGAATATTCCCTCTATTTTTGTCTGGTTACTACGCTGGAGATCAACAGTTTTTTACAGTTTGTTGCATAAGATTTCGAGTTCCTTTCGTTGGAAGAACATAGTTTAGACAAGTCGACTAATCAATGGTTAGTGTTTAGGGTGTTGGGCTAGCAATCAGAAGGTTGGGGGTTCAAATCCCAGGTCCACTGAAGTTACCAATGTGGGTCTTTGGGCAAAACCTTCATTGCGCCAGGGATTCTGTATCAACCCTGTGTTCCAAGTTGGAATACTTGTAAGGTGCTTTGGATGGAAGCATCTGCTAAATGACCAAATGTAGAAAACAGTCATTAGTGGCACCTTCGTTTACTTATTAACAAATGATTCAACCATAACCAGTTTTGTAAATTAGCTTGACCTGTAAAAAAAAATAGGTGTTGGTATAAGTTCTGTGTACAAACACCGGAAGTGTGATGTCAGCAGACATCTCGGTCAGTTCAGCCATGCTCTCTGACTAAAGCTTCGGTTCGGCTCAGACTTCTCATTTACTTTACAGAAATGTCAGAAATGTGGAAGGCGAGTCGTCAAAGCACGAACACATTCCAGATTTCACATCGGCACTCACTTGACGACCGCAGTTATTCGTCCTTTTATCTTACCATCTGACCTTGTGACAATAGACCCCGTATTTTAAATCCAAGGGAAGGAAGCCAAAGCTGCGCACGCCAGGTTCGGGTGGGCCGCAATTGCCTCTGGGAGTAGTGATCGGGTAACGCACGCTGCCGTCGGCCAGCCAACCGGCATCACACTGATCCAGCCCAACGAACTTCCATGCGGCGTACAGCTGGCCTACTTTAGCAATCTGAGCCCCATCCTGCACACACTCCCGCACCGCTTCGGAGAAAGTCAGCTTTAAAGGCGGCTGAAGGAAGTAGACCTCACCTAAAAGCAAAGAAAATATATAGACTTAACAGAGTTAACACAGCTGATGTCCATCCACTGATGCCAAAGTCTAAGAAATCCAAATAAGATTTGAAGTTAAGGACATAAGAGTGTTATCACTTCAGGAAATGTGTTCTACAGAAATGTCTGAGTTTGTTCTTTATAGACTGAAAAACTACTGATCAAAGACTTTTGTATTACGGCATCGGTTAAGTGTTTTATGGAATATTTAGTAGTCATGATAAATGCAGCCGGCATTCTTTTGCAGACGCACACAGACTTTGCGGCAGGGTGGGGATTACATCTGTATTTAATAATTATAGGAATGAAAATCCTTTCTCGCACGTCATACATCCACTTCAAACTTCAATTAATCACTCGCAATTGGCTCAAATCTCTTACGTTACTCATATTTAGCTATATATTTTCTATTACAATTAATATTCATACAATAACAACGCCGCCTGGGTTCATCGTGAGGGTTCCGCTGGGGTTCCCCATGACCATCCAGATACACCCAGGACGGAGCGCCAATCTATCACTGGGTACACACTCACAAACACTCTACAGGGCAATTTAGAGCATCCAATTGACCTTGAATCCATGTTTTTGGACTGTGGACACGGGAAGGACATGGAGCCACCCAGATCGGGATTCGAACCGGGAATTCCAGAGCTGAGAGGCGAACATACTAATCACTAAGCCAACCCTCCCAGCAAATTTCCTGTATATGAAATCCATCCATTCATTATGTTCGGCTTATTCCTCTACTGGGGTCTCGGTGGGGTTCCCCGTGCCCATCCAGGGGACAAAATCTCGGGCGCTGGGCAGATACACCCAGGACGGGGGTATCTGGAGAAAACCCACAGGGACAAGGGGAGAACATGGAAACTCCACCCAGATCGGGATTCAAATTGGGAATCCCAGTGCTGAGAGGCGAACATGCTAACCACAAAGCCACCGTGCCACCGATTTAGAACTCGATTAATAATATATTTTTAAAAAAGGGAAATTTTACCTCTGATGGAGGAAGTGAAGCAGAATGCATCAAAGCGCTCTAAGGTTTTGTGACGTGGACCATAGCTCCGTACACCTGGTGCAAGCTCTGTGCCACCGCAGGCATCTCTTGGCACTGAGACGGGGTACTGGGCTGTCCCGTCAGTCAGCCAGCCGGCGTTACACCAGTCGAGACCGTCCTCCTCCCACGATGAAAACAACTGCTCAAACGTGGCCAAGCAGGAACCCTGTTGCTCACAGGCATCCTTTGCTTCTTGAAAAGTGAATTGGTAGCGGCCTTTGGGTGAGTAATATGGGAACACAACACCTGTGGAGGGAGGTATAAGAGGACATTTGACGGTGTGTATTACCGAACATGAAAACGTACATTTTACCCTGCCGTACTCTGATAGGTCTGTAAATCCAGACTCACTGGGAGTGACATTCATGAAGAACGTTCATTTGGTCCACATCTCAAAAAACCCAATGTGATATGAACTTGTTCAACAGCTGGCCTTCAAATTTTTATTTCAAAACCAGATGGAAAACGGTCACCTTTGAACTGAAGCTCCACAACCACGCTCTCATCCTCCAGGCCGTCAATGATCTCACATCGGTAACGGCCTTTGTCTTCACTTAGCAGAGGGTGGATAACCAGAGACGCATCCCCTGGAGCACTACGGCGCAGGCGCACTCTGCCGCGAAAGTCACCGTAAGTCTTGTGGCGGGAACCTAAGGACACCATTACATGCTTCTCGCTTTCTCCAGCTGCGTCGGGCTGCCAGAACCACTTCACTCTTGTGCTTCGAGGAGAGCTCAGTTCTGGCTCATAGTGGTACATACACAACAGAGTCACGTTACCACCCTGGACACCAGACACAAAGGACTGGGGTGACTCCACGTGAAGACGAACACCATTGAAGTATACTACGAAAAAGAAATAGTTATTAACATTATGAACACTGAGAAACAGTGGTGTAACATACAGGGAGGACAAGACTGCTTTAGGTTCTCAGATGTATAGTAGGAGGACATGGGGAGTGCAGTCCACATACATGCTGGTTTCATGGACAGGACAGGGCGCCAATCCATCGCTGGGTAGACACTCACACACACAGCCACACACACAAACTATACAGGGCAATTTAGAGCATTCTTTTTTTTGGGTTTTTTTTGGACTGTGGGAGTAAACCGGAGAACCCGGAGGAAACCCACCCAGACATGGGGAGAGACATGGGGAGAACTCCACCCAGATTGGAATTCGAACCATAAATCCCCAGCACTGAGAGGCGAACATGCTAACCACTAAGCCCCTATGCACCCACTTGCTTAGCTGCGTAGCTGTATGTGATACTGTGGCAGCACAAAATAGATTGGCGACAAACCTGGACTGGGGTGGGGGGGGGGTGCACTGGACAGATACATCCAGCACAGGGCGCTACTTTATTGCTGGACACACTCACACTATGCACTTACCAATATTATATAAGGGCAAATTTAGATAGGGGCAATTTAGAGCAGTCGATTTACCTTGAATCCATCTTTTTGGACTGATGGAGGAAACCGGACAATCTGAAGGAAACCCAGACGTGGACACGGGGAGAACATGGAAACTCCATCTAGATTGGGATTCCAACCTGGATCCAGTAACGCTAAGAGGAGAGCATGCTAACCACTACGTGCTAACCACTTGGCTGCCTGTCTATCTATAAATGTTCTATAAATTAAAAACAAGATCTAGCAGACAGGAAGAGGTTATTATGAAGAATGTTGGTTCATTTTACGTTATTCAAGCAAAAGATTCCATGCTAGCAATGCACAATGCTAACAATTCTGTCATTTCCATATTCATGGCAATTCCCCGGTTATTACTTTTAACCTAAAGAGCAAAAATTGTCAAAATTGATTAACTGCGTCGACGTTTGCGCTAACTAGCTAGTACTTTGGAAATAAATTGCTAGCTTTGTTATTAGCACATGATAACGTGTTAAAGCCGAGGTGCACGGTGTTTGTTCACTTTTCTTCAGGTTATATAACGTTCAGTTAATGATCAGGATTGATTTTACCATCTTGTATCCGGTTTTGCCTCAAATACTGACTAGTTTTTCCTTCAGTGAGTCAGGTATCTGGTGTTTGGAGTGCAGGGTGAGGGGGTGTCTGTGGGGTGTTTTATGACCGTACTCTCTCCGTTCCCGTCGCTGTGAGTAAGATCCTGATAGTAATAGCCGTTGGAGTAACCCTGACTGTCCAGCAGCATGTGCAAAAACAGCAGCATCACCAGCAGGGGGCGCTTCATCCTCACCCTCAGACCTGTGTGCTTTGACAAAGTTCCTGCACAGAAATCACAGACACCAAGATGTCAACAAAGCTTCAGGAAAACAGAATTATAAAGCCATTTGGTGTAAAACAAAGTCTGAGGGCTTTGTGATCAGCACAAAATTACAATCTAAAATATTCTATAATCAGCTCCGCCGTTCATCTGTGGTTTTCATGAAGTTTTTGAAATGTCTGACGTAATGACCTCGAAATTGACTCTGGATGGAGATGCTGGTTATATTCTGTTGATGACCTGCAGAACACTGCAGGCTGATCACTGTGAGACAAGCTATGAAAATTAAGAACTAAACACAACTACCACCCTTTTTTCCCCACTTTTTTTTATTTCCCTATGGGAATCCTCCCAAAGGGATCAATAAGGTTCTATCCATCCATTATCTTCCACTTATTCCTCATCTAGGGTTGCAACCACACACACACACACACACACACACACGCACACACACACACACACACACACACACACACACACACTCTATACAGGGCAATTTAGAGCATTCAATTTACCTGAAATCCATGTTTTTGGACTTTGAGAGGAAACCGGAGAACCCGGAGGAAACCCACACGGACACGGGGAGGACATGGAAACTTTACCCAGATCGGGATTCGGTAATCCCCAGCGCTGAGAGGCGAACGTGCTAACCACTAAACCACCGCCCAAGCTTCATCTTTAAAAATGTCATCTACATTAATGGATCTAAACTTCCAATGTTGTCAGCGATTCTATTAAAAAACTCCTTTCTTTAGTTAAAATATCATATCTATTTATGATAATCGGGTGGCTTAGTGGTTAGCACGTTGGCCTTTCAGCGTTGGGGATTCCCGGTTCAAATCCCTATCTGGGTGGAAATTCCATGTCCTCCCTGTGTCCACGTGGGTTTTCTCCGGGTTCTCCGGTTTTCTCCCACAGTCCAAAAGCATGTGTGCCCAGCGATGGATTGGGTAAATCCGCCCAGCGTCCGTAATGTTCTCCCCTGGATGGGCATGGGGAACCCCACGACGACCCTCGTGGAGGAATAAGCGGAAGATAATGGATGAATATATGATAATCTTTTTTTGGAGTAATTTACTACTCTGTTCCCTCTTCCCTTGTGAAATTCCTAAGTATTCTGTTGATTGGAGAACAGAATCTCTCCCAGTTTGTGGGCTCTGTTCAGTTTATCAAACATCAGTTCTGTGGTCATTTAAAAAAATAAGATTTTAATGTTGAAAGCTTCACCCTGGAGTTAAAGCACAGAATCAGTGCCATGCTGTCAGGTCTCCAAACTGGATTTCAAACTCAAAAAAAATAAATAAAAAAGAAAAATCCCACAACATAACAGATCCACGATCATGCTTCACAAAGGAGATGAGGGTTGTTTTAGAATGGCTCTCCATGTTCCAAACCCACTTCTGGTGCGTGTTGCCAAAAATGCACTATATTTTCGTGTCATTTGACCACAAGACAAGTTCCAGTAAGTCTGTGGGAGCTTTAGTTGCTTCGTCCTTGACAGCAAATGTATTTGTCAGGCAACAACGTCTAGTTATGTCGCTGGAGTTGGATCAGAAACATCTACTGATACCGAGACCACAGTTAAAACAAAATCTGCAGTTCTGTGCACAGTGTAAACATAGAGATCCTTTGTCATGAATTATCAATGTTTTTTACATTTATGTGCCTTGTTTAACTATTTTGTTTCTAGCTAAAAAGTGACCAATCACATACTCTCACTTGTGAACAATAAAAGAATAACAATGAGACAATACTTAATTAGATGCATTTAAATATAAATTCCTTGAGCGAGACAATTAGCCCTAATTGCTCCAGGCACGGGGGCTTAGTGATTAGCACGTTCGCCTCTCAGCGCTGGGGGTTCCCGGTTTGAATCCCGATCTGCGTGGAGTATGTGTGTGTGTGTGTGTGTGTCCAGCAATGGATTGGTGCCCTCTCCTGGGTGTATCTGCCCAGCGCCTGAAATGTTCTCCCCTGAATGGGCATGGGGAACCCCACCGCGACCCTCGTATAATACTGTATGGAACTAAATATGGATGAGGTAGCTCAGTGGTTAGGGTGTTGGGTTAGCAATCTAAGGGTTGTGGGTTCAAATCCCAGGTCTACTGAAGTTACCAATGTGGGTTCTTGAGCAAGACTGTGTTCTCACCCCAACTATTAAGTAAGGTAATTGTAAGTAGCTTTGGATAAAAGCGTCTGCTAAGTGACCAAATGTAATGTCTTCAATAAAACGGTCCAAATGACACCAAAATTCATTATAATTCATCATTAAAATGTTCTGAATGAATTAAATTAACTAAATGATGGTATCAGATGTAAAATAGATAATTAGCTGATGGTTTGAAACTGATTTTAAACTGGGAATTGATTAAGCATCATTACATTAAGTTCAGGACTGAAAACAGTAGGTATTTTGTTAAATAAAGACCAGTTTAGATATGATAATAAAGTCACATTGTAAAACGAAACTAAATAAATTCAGCTCTCTGGTTCTTCAATCAGTTCCGAAATAATAAACGAAACTAAATTCTACTAAACTGAACAAAGTTGTAAAAATCTGCAGGATTGTAAATCAGTCTGCAGTGCTTACCGGCTGATGGCGGCGCTGTGCTCTGCTCTGTTCGGGGTTATTGCTCCTCTGTTCTCTGGGTTTATTTCTTTCTCCGCGCGAGTTTAATAAGCGCTCCCTCACCACGCGCGCCTGCTCTCTGTGACGTCACAGGGTTTCCCCATTCCGCTCTGAGGACCAAGGCAGGTGCAGCCTCCTCAGAAGGGCCCCTGGTTTTGGCCCTTTGACCGCATCCTACGTACAAAACAACGCCACTTTTCTGGGAAGTGTTTCCCAATCAGCCGCCGCAAAACGTAATACAGTGGGGTCCAAAAGTATTTAGTCAGCCAGTGATGGAGCAAGTTCTCCTACTTAAAAAGATGAGAGAGGTCTGTCATTTTCATCACAGGAACACTTCACTTATGAGAGAGTAAAGAATCCAGGAAATCACAGTGTAGGATTTGAGAAGAATTTATTTGTAAATTATGGTGGAAAATAAGTATTTTGTCAACAACAAACAAGCAAGTTTGTGGGTGACCAAGTACTTTTGGTCATTTAGCAGACGCTTTTATCCAACTTCACTTACAAGTATCCCACTTATTAGTTGCGGTCAGAACACAGGGTCAGATACAGAATCCCTGGAACAAAGAAGGGTTAAGGGTCTTGCTCAAGGACCCACAGTGGTAATTTCAGTGTATCTGGGATTTGAACCCACAACCTTTAGACTGCTAGCTCAACACCCAAACCCCTGAGCTACCTCACCCCTTTTAGAAGCTCTGCTGTCCTCCACCAACTAGTTATATGTGTTAATGTCACCCGTTTGTCCTCGTTATCTGTATGAAAGACACCCGTCCACAGCCTCAAACAGTCAGACTCCAAACTCAACCACGGCCAAGACCAAAGATCTGTCGAAGGACACCAGGACTACCGCACTACGCCGAGAGGGACTCAAATCCAGCGTGGTCAGGCGTGTCCCCCCGTTAAGTCAGGACATGTCCAGGACCGTCTGTAGTTTGCCAGAGAGCACATGGATGATCCAAAAGAGGTCTGGGAGGACGGTCAGATGAAACCCAAATCCAACTTTTGGGTAAAAACTCAACTGCAAGGAATTTGCATCCCAAGAATATCATACCTACTGTGAAGCATGGTGGTGTTAACATCATGCTTTTTATGGCTGGTTTTCTGCAAAGGGGACACGGTGGTAAGGAGGGAATGAATGGGGGGAAGCCAAAACCTCCTTCCATCAGTGAGAGCATTGAAGATGAAACGTGGCTGGGTCCTCCAGCATGACAATGATCCCAAACACAACACTCGAGTGGCTCCTTATTAAGCATTTTAAAGTCCTGCAGAGGCCTAGACGGTCTCCAGTCCTCAAACCCCATAGAAAATTTGCGGAGGGAGTTGAAGTGGCAATCTGAATGCTCTAGAGGTGATCTGCAGGGAGGACCAAAGTAGCAGCTGCAGTGTGTGCAAACCTGCTGAAGACTTACAGGAAACATTTGAGTTGAATTTTCCAACATAATTTGCAAATAAATTCTTAAAAAATCCACATTGTGATTTCAACAGATCGTGGTGGTGGTAGCAGCAAAGGAACCAGAGGTGCACACGGACACACACATCCACGCTTACCCACACACCTGACCTGACACACCTGGAAATGACAACTTGTATGGCCCAGGGCTCCGCTCATGAAGGTCGTGTGGGCCATCAACATGAAGAAACACATGCAACCACACACACACACACATACACAGGGAGAACATACCCAGGGGTAACAGTGTCAGACTCGCACATAACAGTAACACTAAGCATTGCGTGTTTTTTTTTTTCCAAAGGTGTTTGAAAAGGGTTACGGTTGAAGCTCTTCACCCGCAAGTTCCTCTGCAACAAACTTGCTTTGTACCCTGAGGGCATGGTCATTCTGGACCAGGCGTAGGCCTTCCCCAAACTATTCCCACAATGTAAACACAAAGTTCCGTCCATTTGTCCATTCAGTTTATGTCTAAATCTCAGCGAAAATCCACACGTCACAATTTAAACAAAACAACGTTGTGAAAACCAGCAGGCTGAGAATTCAGCGTGCGTTTAATTAAAGGCTGCGTAGTCACCAGCTGTACCCTGACCTCTGACACTGCTCTTTAAAATACAGCTGGTCGTGGAAATAAAAAAAGATGAAAACAGAATTCTACTTATCCCCAGAGTCCAGTGGCGCAGTTATATTTTCCAGAGTCAATAGTTGGCATGTCATAGGTATCCTCAAAGATATGGAACTTTTCCACTTTCTCACACGCACACAATCTCTGGAGATGGGTCGCAATATCCTCTAATGCCTCGGCACTGCGGTGAGGCATCAGAGAGGCCTTGATTTCAGCGTCCCTTCTTCCCAAACGTCACGCTCCATCTTTCACGAAGCTGTTATTTTAGCAGCAGCTCAGCTTTTATCAACACACCAGTGAGCGAGGAAAGGAAAGACCTGCTCAGCGCCCTTTAGTACCAGCAGGATGTTGGGCTGACTGGGTCATTCTTCGTCACCATCCCTCGCGTCGAGGCATCCTCTGCAGATCATCACATACAGTTCATGCAAGAGAAAAAGTAAAAAATGAGGAAGACCAGCCATATGCCACTTAAATAGACACAGAGGCCTATTATTGGTGTGTTTGAAGATCCCAGCCAGTTTTTATTCCCAAGACTGGGATGAAAGAGCCAAGAGGGTCAGCAGACTGTGAATAGCAGGGAATAGCAGCAGATTTTCAATATTGTTATATATGAATTGCAATCATTGTAATTTTCCAGGCATCGACTATTAGAGTACAATTGAAAGGTTTTGGAACAAACTGCCCATAATAACAGTATATTAAAAAAAAAAAAAAAACCCTCAAAATGCAGGTTCCAAATTATTACATTTTCAATCTTTTCATTTTTATAAAGAACAAAAAAATGTTCCTGTGTGATATCATAAGCATTAGCAGGTTCTTACAAACTGAAATCAAACCGTTTTTGGGTCCAAACTTTATTCTAGGTGATGTTCCATTTGCACATAGGACCCCTTGTTTTAAAGGAGCTTCTCTCTCTCTCTCTCTGGTCCATTGAATTTGTCAGGTTTTGGATGCGATCTGCTTCAATTGTTCTGCATGAGGACAGAATGCCAGAGCTGTTGCTTAGATGTGAACTGCCTCCCGCCACCATAGACCCTCCTTTTGATGATGCTCCTGAGGTTCTCAATGGGGTTGAGGTCAGGGGAGCCTGGGGGCCACACAATAATTTTGTCCCCTTTGATGCCCAGAGCAGCCAGAGATGCAGATGTGTTCTTTGCAGCATGAGACGCTGCATTATCAGCATGAACATGATCTTGCTGTGGAATGCACGCTTCTTCTTCTTGTACTATTGCAGGAACTGCTGTTTAAGAAACTCCACATACATTATGGAGGTCATCTTTACCCCTTATGGGATCCTAAAGCTGGCAATCTCTCTCCCCATGAAAGATGACCTGAATCCCATATTTATGTAACAGTTCAAATGCAGAAGTTTTTTTAATATTTAGTCATGGCACCATATATCCATCCATCCATCTCAAGAGACAATTAACCATTTGACAATTAACCATTTGTTGAAACATAGTTCACATTAAGCATCAGAGCCGATGGATTTGGGTGTTAAATACTTCCATGTATTCATAATAGCTCAAACTCATGTGCCTTCTGTTGTAAAAGTGGGAATCTGTCAAGCCAGACTCTTATATCGGACCCATGTCAAAGCCTGGTTCAGACTCAGTATTCCAGTTTAAATGGTGCTTGGGTTGAGGTTCATTTTAGGTCAGTAAACTTACTGTTTGTGTGGTTTACCACGAACCCCCTGAACTGTTGTTGGATTTAGATAGGACCTATATCCATTTTATATAACTCCATGTGTAGTCAGAGTTACCCTCCCTGCTTTCAGTCACAATGGACATTGTATGGCTAATTTTATATCCCTGTTAGTAATAGATGTGATTAAAATACTACAACCAAATACCAGAAAGGATGTTTACATGCTTTTGATGATATGTACAATAAAACATGACCTCTCCTTTTCTGTGAAGGAGTAGTGCTAATAAAAGAAAAGGACATTCTGTTGCTGTCAAGGCTTGCATTGAGAGAAGTCGAAGGATGTTTGTTGCTAAATCAGGTGTTTTAGTGGTGGGAAAAGGGGAAACGGCCTTTCTCATCACTGGCTTCACCGCCAAGTAAACATGTAAAGAGGAACCTGCAGTCCAGCACATCCCTTGCTTTAATTAGCTCTTCAGGATGTCCATTCCAGCTGTGTGGTAATGTGTGAGGTACAAAGGATGTGTGTCGTTTAGGGAAGGGGAGGGGGCAACTCGATAGTGATATATGTTTGAATGTGAGTGAATGAAGAACTGAAAAGCTGTGTAGGGTTGAGTGTATGCCACAGTGTGAATGTGCACAACAAGGTGTTTTTGCAGGAAGTGGGCTAGAAGGATGCTGATCAAAGTTCAAGTTTTATGCTACAGTAGTTCAAAACAGAAACAAGTCAAGGTTGACATTCAGTTCCTGTCCTTTTCCTGAAAAAACTTTTCATTGCACACAATTTCATTGCAATCTTCTGGATGCAGATATGGCCTTTGAAAAAAAGTGTAAGAAAACAATAACAACCTCAACAAATTTGTGAGTAATCCTTTAATTTAAGATTCCTTTCATTTTAGAATTAACCGTGGGATTCCATATTACAAATGTGGCTCATTGATTACAAATTATTGTTCATTTGCACACAAGTAATTTTCATATCAAATCTGTTTAAGACCATGTGGATAAAATGAAAACAAAAAACTTAAGTTTAGCCTACAAAATGCACTGCACAGGATTAGCAAGCATGGTGTTGTCCATGAGGGAAGCCTCTCCTAAAACCATAACTAGAACTGGGGGCAGGAATGGACTTATGCAACTGCTGACTGGTGTCACTAACACCAATTTTATGTTCCTTTTACTGCTGTCATCTCTCTCCAAGATGTACAGTATAGGCCAAAAGTTTGGACATACCCTCTCATTCAATGCATTTTCTGTATTTTCATGACTATTTACTTTGTGGAATCTCACTGAATGTATCAAAACTATGATTGAACACATGATATACTAATTAACCCATCATTTCAGGTGACTACCTCTTGAAACTCATTGAGAGAAGGCCAACAGTGTGCAAATGGTGTGGACAGAGGAACCATTGAGAGCATTCTAAGCAGCTGCATCACTTCCTGATTTGGGAACTGCACCGTATCAGATCACAAGTCCCTGCACTGAGTAGTGAGGACAGCTAAGAAGATCAACAGTGGCTCTCTCTCCTCCATCACAGACATTTACACCACACGCTGCATTCGCAAAGCCACCACTCCTACCGTGTGGAAAAAGGCTCCATAGGATCCTGGCCATCACATCCAGACTGTGACTTAATGACCATGACAAATGTGGTTTTTGGGCTGAGACCAGGTGAGAACCACTGTTTTGAGGAACATAATAGGCAAAAAACAGCAACTTAGTTAGTAACATAATGGGTGTATCTCAAATCAAAATGAAGAAGCACCCTTCTTCCTCAAACTATTTCACAATGAGTCCTTGACTCCACTAACCAGCTAACCTTACAAAACCCCTCCTGATCTTCTTATTATCTTCTTCTTCTTATTCTTGTTTTCTGGCGGTTGGCAACCAACTTTTATGGAGCATTACCGCCACCATCTGGACTGGAGTGTGATCACGAG
>JAOUQT010335665.1:0-13153 GCA_025769995.1 Xyliphius kryptos | reverse complement strand
AAGCTTTCAGAAAACGTGCAAATTACGTACGAAATGAACGCAGAGTACGGACAAAAGGCTCCGTCCGTATCCGTTTCCGTATTTAACGTTGAGCATAAATGAGCCTTAATGAGTCGTCCCAATACGATTCATTTCGGGAATGCTTTACCTTCAAAGCGTTTTGGACAAATAAATGTACCATCGCCAATAAAAAGCACATGCCATGTATCGATTACTCTAATAACTTATTCTTAAATGAGGCAGACTTTCGAAAAAAAACCTTCAATGCAAATGAAAAGGAATCAGTTGAAACGAGTCATTGATGAGTCGGCACGTCACTGTTCAATGCTCTGCGCGTCCACGTACGAGTACGAGCTTGAGGAAGGACGCCTTCGCCGCCTAAGAGAGCTGATTTTTTTTGTTTTTACTTCGACGAATATTTTGTATAAATGAGACCTTAATTTCTATTTTTGTAAGGTATAGTTACGTTTAACACTGTGTTTTAATTTTAGTTAAGTTCTGAGTTTCAAAAAAGGGAAAAGAAACAGGTTAGAAGGCTGTTTGTTGCAGTTTGTAGCTGTTAGCTTGTTAGCATCACACTTGTTTATAACTTGCTTTTATGGGAATAAACTGTTCAGATTCAGTCCAAAGAAAATAAGAACGATTTAAATCATACTGCAAGATGTTAAATATAATTACTGTAATGAAGTATTCATATTACCGTGTTATTACACCTATAATTACACACCAAGAAAAGAATTATTTACGTTTACTGTTACAGAGTAATAAAATTTCTTTGATGAACTAATCTGATTGGTTATAATCAGCGTTTATATAATTAAAATAGTATGCTTTTAACTTTGAGATACAAAGTCGTTATTATTTAGTCATTAGCATCTTAACATAACGACTTAGTATCTCTAAATAACAACTTGGTATCTCAAAATAGTCGCCATCACTTAGTATCTCAAAATAACTATTTAGTATTTCATTTAAAAATAGTGACTTAGAAGCTCATCTAAAAATAACCACTTAGTATCTCAAAATATTCACCATCACTTAGTACCTCAACATAACTATCTCAAAATAACAATGATCACTTAGTATCTCAAAATAATCACTGAGTATCTCAACAGAACAACTCAGTATCTCAAAGTAACAACTTAGTATCTCATCTCAAAATAACAATGATCACTTCGTATCTCAAAATAACCACTTAGCATCTCAACATAATGACTTAGTATTTTGTCTCAAAATAACTGATCACTTAGTATCGCAAAATAACCACTCAGTATCTCAACCTAACGACTTAGTATCTCAAAATCATGAGATAGTAATTTACTTAACCAGATAGACAGATACTCGATTCATCCTGATGGGAAATGTAGGAGAGATTTCCTGAAGGAACTACAGAGAGGGCCTGAAAGCTGCGTCCACGAAGGGGTTAACGTGCAGTAAAGATTTGCGCTGATGCAGAATTGTAACGTTTTAATCGCAATAAATTGTCTCATCCCTTAAATGAAAACCCCATACAGTCAGGCAGAGGAATGTTCCATGTTTTTAACTCAGCCTTGTTCTTAATCATTTAATTCTCCTAAAATGTGAGTCATGGACTCCGAAATGAATGTCCACACACATTTGAGTATTTTCCCGTCTTTTCAGTGGGTGAAAATGAGAGGCCTGTGGTACTGTCGGGGTTCTTTTCAGACTGGGTCACTAACGTCATACAAATCGTTCTTTCAGGCAGACTGACCGTGCTGGTGCATGACCGAGACGTTGTTTGTGGTTATTGTTAAGCTCCTGTGCTGCGTTGCCATGACGAGAGGAGTAGTTTGTATGGATTAGGACATGTTTACTACCTGATTAGTAAACAGTAAAGTGTGTTTCAAAAGGATCTCTGAGTTTTAATTACATATAAACAGAAACACAAATATTACTGTTAGTTATATACATAATATAAATTAATGTGTAGTTTAGGCCTGGGCCATATACCAAAAATGTACACAGATACCAAAATTTATGACGATAACCGACGTCATTTTGCTCAAATCGGTATTTTCAGTATCTTTAAAAAATTAAAAGAAACGTTGTGACTACGTGGCAATAAATAGGGAATTGTACCATGGGATTCAGATGATTCTCTTTTGTTGTTTGTAAGCGAAACTGTACATACCGCTCGTTTCCCTGTTTTCAGACTCGCCATGTCTTGCCGCGACATTCACGCCACGACGGCGTTCGCCTTCATCATCGCCCTGCTCTCAGTGGTGGGTTTGGCCATCGCCACGGTCATCCCGCAGTGGAGGACGACACGCCTGCTTACATTCAACCTGAACGCCAAGAACGTCACGGTGTACGACGGACTGTGGACCAAATGCGTCCTGCGCGACGGCTCCTCCGGCTGTTACTACTTTGATTCGGAGTGGTACTCCAAAGTGGACCAGCTGGATGTCCGGCTCCTGCAGTTCTGCCTACCGACGGGTCAGTGCTCCTTCAAGTCAGATCCTGCGTTGACAATGTCTTACTGTTGAATCATGGGATTTCATTGTTTGTTCTCCACCCGCAGGTCTGTTCTTCTCGGGCCTGGCTCTGCTCATCAGCTTCGCGGGCATGTGCAAGACCGTGTGCTGCTCCGCAAGTACCGATGACATCAAGAACAGCCGCTGCTTAGTGAACAGCTCAGGCTGCCACCTGGTGGCTGGCACACTGCTCCTGCTGGCGGGTGCCATCGCCATGCCGCCATCCGTCTGGTTCCTCTTCCACACCCAGGACCTGAATTCGCACTACGCCAACATCTTTGCCACAGAGTTTGCGGCCTACGTCGCCATCGGCAGTGCCGGCGGACTCCAGCTTGCCGCCCTGTTGTTGTTTATGTGGTACTGCATGTGCAAAAAGCTGCCCTCCCCCTTCTGGCTGCCACTGCCGGAAGCCTCGGCCATGCGAGGCAGCGTTTCGGCTCAACCGCTAATGACAAACGGCCTGCCGTCACCGGTGACCTACGCCCCCCAGAGCTTCCCTCCGGCTGTCCTCGACGCCCCGGCGTTTGTCCCAGTGCAGGGGTACGTGCCGTCCGTGGCGATGCAGCCCGTCCCACCGCATATCTACATGCCAGCGTCGTTGCCGGAGGGATACGGTTCAGAAGCGGGAGCCTCGCAGGCTTACGGTTACGCCTCCTCTCAGAGCTACGCCCCCTCCCAAAGCTATGCCGCCTCCGTGAGCTACGCTCCCTCACAGGGATACGGCGGGCATCGATACTCCACGCGGTCTGGAATCGAGATCGATATTCCTCTTCTCACGGAGTGAGAATTTCCAGGATGAGTTTGAAAGTTTTATTACGTTCATTTTTTGCATTATTAATAATATCAGTGTTTTTACACCCGCGTTGACCCGCGTCTGATTCAGCTGGTCGTAATGTGTTATGCGAACAGGACGCACACCGTGGGACTGTCCTCGAGACAACGGGGGTCTGTCTGTACTGATGGAAGGAATTTTATTTTAACATGGATAACTGCCCGGTCAGATTACACTGGAATCAACACTGGATTACTTTTGTCCCTCGTCATAATTTGGACTTAAATATATATCATAAAACTATATTAACACGGTGTAGTTTAAACCCCAAGTCTACTACAAGTTGCCAATGTGAGGCCTTTAACCCTGAATCTGGTGTTTTGGAGGTCTGTCCTGATACTTTTGTCCGGATCATGCCTGCTCATCCTTCACCAGTGGGGGCAAAAAACCCTAAATTTCTTGTTGTATGCACTGTTTTAAAATTTTTTTTAAACTTGACTTTTAAGCGGTAGATTAAATATCACTACATTCTAATTATTTAAATGTTTTTATGAAGCACATTAACATGTGAAGTCCTGAACACTATAGAGTTCCAAACTAACACTGTAGAATTTGTTTACCTTAACCGTTCTGGTTTAACTTGTTTGTGTTATTTAATAAGGAGGTGTGGACAAAAACGTTACAGTGAGAACGTCCAATCACAATCTTCTTCTTTCAGCGTTTTATCCTTTATTATCCAGGGGGCGCCACAGCGATGAGCTCGCGTGTTAGACTTGGCCACGTGTTTTACGCCAGATGCCCGTCCTGACACAACCCTCACCTCTACCGGGAACCCGGAGTAAACTGATACGGGGAGAACATGCTAACTACTAACCACTAAGCCACCATCCAATCAGAATAAACATGCACAGCCGCCACTGAACTTCAAAGTAACGACCATTAGACACAAACACAATTTAAGTTGGCTTCTTCTAATTCCCGCACAAATTTTCTGCCGCATGCATGGTTTTCACGGTTCTGCCTGTAAGGCATCTCATCGTCATAGTAACACGTAGAAATCCGTCCTTACATCTTCCTGTATATCTATTTCCAGATTTCACGCCGTGGTGGTTTTGCTCGATTCTGATCTGATGCCTCTTTTTCGACAGGGTTGAGTGGACTGGATAAGCCACACCCCCTTCACACGCTGGGTGCCACCTCTGGACGTTTGTGTGCATTTTTACATTCAAGTTCTCCAGACTTTTTGTCCACACCTTGCACTGTGCGCCGTGTTCATTCCACTCTTGATGTCATTTTGTAATAACTATTGTGACTTTTATTTTGCTTGTGCTGCATCTTAAAGGTCACATGACTAACATTCAGAGCGAAATAAACTAAAAGTTTCAATTAGAGCTCAGGTTTTAATTTAATGGCGGAAAAAACATTAGAACTGTTACTGAGTCATCTATTCGATTCTTTATCTCGACTCATGGGGTGAGTTGTTCGTTTCAGATGGGGACGTGAGGGTCTGGTTACCCGGTTGGATAAAAGAAACTGCTCCCCTCCTTCAGTGTAGTCATTCGGGGCTCCGCCTCCTCCCCCCGCCTCGGGCTCATACAGTACAGGGGGAGGGATTTAGTCAGGATTAGGGAGATCAGAGGCAGATGGTCTAGAAAACGGGGTGCGCATGTGTGATGACGGGATGTGTGAGAGAGTGAGAGTGACGAGGGGTAAGTGTGGGAGGGTGCATATTATGGGATTATAATCTCATAACGCATATTGAAATAAATAATTTAATACTTCGCTGCCTGATATCTAACTCTAGTTAATCTGGTGCACGAAATAAAAACACAAAACCTGGTTTGGGCTTCAGATTCGCCGCAGCGCCCCACACTGACAGACGGTATGGATATCGGTGGGGAACCAGGTTCCATCGCGGCACCAAAGACGGCGGATGCATGGACCATATGGCCAGATTATTACGATGTCAGAATGCATCAGATCACAGTCACGAGTCGCCATAAAGGCGCACGGCCCCGCTGTGTGAGCACGCAAAAGGTGATGAGGTCAGCGCTGAGCAGTCAGAAGCAAAAACACCAGGGATAGGACTCAGAAACGGCCGAGGTAAAGCACCAGAGTGAAACGAGGACCGTATCGCATTTCGTCTCGATCTTCCGCTGAAACCTATATTAGGGTCACGGAGGGGGTCCTCATAATACCTGTCCAGGGGAAACGTTTCAGTGCACCCAGGAGAGGGCGCCAATCCATCACTGCACATGCACACTATATAGGGGCGATTTAGAGAGGTCAGTTCACCTTGTATCCATGTTTTTGGACAGTGGGAGGAAACCAATGTGGACATGGGGAGAACATGCAAACTTGGGATTGGGATTCGAACCTGGATCCCAAGCGTTGAAAGGCGCATGTGTTGGGCACTATGCCACCGTGCTGCCCGCTGTGAATGTTTTAGTGTGAATAGCAGAAGTCAAAAAATCATTCTGTCCCTCTCTCTCTCATTCTCTCTCACTCTCGCTCTCCGTGCTGCGTCAGAACTTTCTCATGCAGGATGAATAATTCATGCCCGTTACATCGTGGAGCATCTGCCACATGACATTTCCACTCAGTGCGTTTGCATCATCTCGGCAGGATGGAAGCGCCTGCGTCTAATAACCCTGATGTACGAAAGGAAGGCGTGATGACCACGCGGTTCCTGTCGGTTCAGTCCAGGTTAGAGAGCTGCGTTCTGGACGCCTCAGTGTGTGCCGGTGCAACTGCATGACCGTACTTACCGCATCGCTGTCCGCTTGATCCGGTTCAATCAGGTACGTGTGGTTCCCATCGAAAAACTTTCCACTGAAAAAAACAAACAAAAAAACAATAAAATAAATTTACAAAACGACGTAAATCAGTTTAATCACCATCAGAAAACCAGCGAGTAATAAACACTAAATTAAACCAAATCAGTAAATATTAAAGCTATGAGGTATGAGTGGGCGGGGCATTATTGTGAATAAATCACAGACGAGGTGTTGTGAGGCTCAATGCGTACACATCTTTCACAGGATTTATTCACAACCTCCAGTGTCACATTGATTTTAAACTTTTATAAAAAAAAAACTCGATTTATAAATGCGTTTATTAAAAATAAAGTCGTTAATAATCTGGTCCTCCACAACGTAATATAGCACAGTTTTTAAAGTGAATGCTAATCGTTGAGTAACAGGTTTTGAGTTTCTCCAACAAACAAACACTGCCATCTAGTGGCCAAATTACAGAACTCAGTTTACAGAACTCGTATACATTGATCCGTATTTTATTATTTAAATTATTGTATTGTATGTTACGCATTGAGACGAATGCGAAGCGCTCAGATATGTGTTATTGTTAATAATGTCACAGCTGGACAAACGGCTCAACCAATCAGGTTTAAGCATCGGAACTACTAGAATGGTTATGATCTCAATAAAATTTATTCCATACCTATAAACACCAACGCCCTCGCTGACTCATCACTAATTCTCCCATTTTCCAAATACTAGGCTAAAATTCTCGCTTCTCGCTTTCTTACGTTTAACTGTTTGTCCGCTGAGTCCCTACAAAGCTGAAACACGGCTCAGTTATTCCTTATGGTGTCCTTGGAAAACCTACTGATAAATTCCCATGAGTAAGCAACCACGTGGACGCCGTAGTCCCAACTCGCACTATATTCATTCCACATATTCATTTTAGGGTGCTTAGCATGTTCTCCTCTTAGCGCTAGGGATTCCCGGTTCAAATCCCAACCTGGGTGGAGTTTCAATGTTTTCCCCTTGTCTGCAAGTGTTTCCTTTGGGTTCTCCGGTTTCCTCCCACAATCCAAAAACATGCATTCAAGGTAAATTGGCTGCTCTAAATTGCCCCATATAGTGTGTGGATGTGTGAGTGAGTGTGCGCCCAGTGATGTATTGGCACAAATCACAAAAATAAATGCAAACTAACTAAATTAATACGAATTAATTAATTATAACTAAATTAATAGGAAAGAAAACCAATCATACACTTTAATGCAGATACTATCGTCTCACACACACACACGGATGCACAAACGTCAGTATGTCTGGAGTCGATCAGCTAAAAATCAATTGCTTGCTACAGATTTAGCTTTTCAGAGCGGAAGGTGAGCGCGTCCCGTATATTACACCACATGTGCACTGCATCCCAAACACACAACCTTCTGTTTCACACAAAGCCAATCTGTTAAAAGCTTTAATAACTCCAATTACGACAAACTTCACCATTAAACCTGAAACTGATGAGTCAGGGGTCAGGAACACACACTGATTGGACGGAAGGTGACCCTGCTGTCGGAGATCGCATTACGGTAAGTAACGTCAACTGGGTGACGCGCACGAGTTTGGGAGTTTTAAGCCAAAAGGTGTGCGTCTGTGTGTGTGTGTTGTACTCTGCTCTACTTTACAGAGAGATGGATCTGACCTGACTCTCTCACACTAAAAATACAGACAAAAAGAGCTGAGCTGTCCCACAGGACACACACACACACACACACACACACACCATTCAGCCAGTGTGTGTCTGTGTGTGTGTGTGTGTGTGGGAGAGAGAGAAGCCTCTCTGCTCTACTGAGACTCAATCCCCTCTCTTCAGGTGAACGTTAAAAACCCTAATTCTTTGCAAAAACTATGATCCCGTCAAAAAATGACAAAGAAAAGTTGGTCAGTGTTCTAATACCAGACTCGTCACATGACCGTTTTGCCATTAAAATCTTTAGAACAGTATTTCCAGTGCTTGAATCTGATTGGCTGAGCCGTTTGTCCAGCTGTGACACAAACCTCTGAGCGCTTCACAATCGTATCAATGCGTGATATACAATACATTATTTTCCCAATGTTTTTTTATAAACTGTGTTCTGTGATTTGGCCACTGGATGGCAGTATTTTAACATTAGAGAAACTGGAACCCTGTTACTCAGCGCTCAGCGTTTACTTTAAAAACTGGACTTGATCACGCAGAGCAGATTATTAATGATTTTGCTTTTAATAAACACATTTATGAACCGTGTTTTTTATTATAGTTTGTAATCGGTTTATAAAATCAATAAGACGCTTGAGGTTGTGTATTATTGGGAATAAATCACGGGAAAGAGGTGTAACTGTCCTAATTACACCTCTTTACCTGTATTAAAAAGAATTTCAACTTACTGAATGCCATGGCAGGTAGAGAGCGCCACGAAGGATTCGGGAACGTCCCGCACATTCCCATGGTAGTAACAGTGCTCCCCACCCTGAGGAAATAAAAAACACACATGAGCACATCAACATGTCACAGCATCGTTGCGTTATCGCCCCCCACTGGAGACATCGGACAGTATTAAGGTGGGTCAGTGCCAGTGGCAAGTGCTCCCCCCCCCCCCCTCAGAGTATGAAAGTCCTGGGTTTGAATGCCAATTTGAGGTGAACAAATGTACTTTCTGTGTAAAGTCTGCATGTCCTCCCCGTGTTTGTTTGCTCCCACATTCCAAAGACATTCCAATCAGTTTAATTCAATACAATAATGTACGTATGATCTCATCTTTTGTAACTAATGTGGTCATTAAAACGCCAAAAGTTTGATACTATTTAATGATTACATAAAATACACAAAGGGCGGCATGCGGCTGTGGTGTTGAGCATGTTCGCCTCTTGGCGCTGGGGATTCAGGTGGAGCTTGCAGGTCCTCCCTCGTCCACATGGTTTACTTTCGGTTTTCTCCCACAGACCAAAACGTGGATTTAAGGTGAATTGGACGCTCTAGATTGCCCCTATATAGTGTCCCTATAGATGGGCATAAGGAACTAACCCCCCTCCCCCCAACCCAATCCCCCGCCATGATCGTAATATAGAATTAAGTGGAAGATAATGGATAAATGAAGGAAAACTATACAAACAAAAGTATGGGGACACACCTCTGCATCATTAGATTTGGGTGCATCACACAGTGCCCGCCTCATTTTGAGCAACTTTACGTTGCTATCTTTTTGGAGAACAGTTTGGGGAAGGCCATATCTGTTTCCGCATGACTGTGCCTCAGTGCAAATGGCAAACTTTACAAAGGAGACTTAAACTTTTACCCAACATCAGTTTCTGACCTCATGAATGCCTTTTTGGATAAATGGGGAAAGGATTCCCACATATTTTTGATTCCGATGATTCAAATTAGATCCAAAACGTTATGGAATACCCTTTCAATGAAGTGGAAGCTGTTATAGCTATTGGGGGGGGGGGGGGTTCATCAAAGCATGTGTAGCTACACTGTATTTGGATTGTAATTAATTAATGTAACTCTAGGGGGTGGATTTATTTTTCAACTTGTTTTGCTCTTGTTTTCCCATGATGCCAATGTGTGCCTCCTTTTGCTACGGGAACCGAACCAAGCCGTTAAGACCGGTGTTGCATAATTATGCGGACAGCCACACAAACAAAAACAACCTGGTCATGTTGCTAAGAAACTGAATGGCAGGCAATTCATCAGTGTGCGCACACACACGCGCACACACACACACACACACACACACACACACACAGCCTCGTCGGCACCGCGAGTGTGTTTCTGCATGCTAATCAACACCGAGGTCCCGCAGACATGCGAGTGTGAGCCAATCGCTTCCTCTGAACTCTCTCATGTCAAATAGAGCGAAAAATAAACGGCGGTGCCAACAGTTTTGCATAAACACTGACCTAGTTACGCTCACGAGGGCATATTCAGAGGGTACAGACAGCATTTTGTTGAGTTTTTGCTGAGAACGTCGTGGCCTTTGCTGTGTTTTGGTTGAAGTTCCTGTAAGCAGGTGTGTGAACTGAATCATGGGTCACCGCGGTGAGAACGGCGACTTGAGCACAAAACAAAATAAAATTTAAAAAAAGACAGGCTGGCACAACCCAGGGTCCAACAAAATCTCTTAAATCAAGAGAGTTCTGTAGCAGGGGACGTCCGAAACGTCATCTGGGGAAGCGAATCGTTTCTTGGTTTTGTTCTCCTCTGAGGACGGTCGATGGCACCGGAACGTCTCCCTCAAACACATGATTAATGCTGAATCCGTCTCCCAGACACTCAACACAACTCCCTCTCTTTCCCTCTCCATTTGCAAAAAAGGGATGAATTAGGCTCAGTGCCAGATTTGCAGACTAATGACCCAGCATGCATCAGTCCCTCGTTAGGAGCCCACTTTTACACACAACTCCAGACATTTTCACAATTATATCGCCGGATGTAACTGAATTAAAACGTGTAAAACAAAGGTGAGAAACAAAAGCCGTGGTATCCCGTCAACAGAAAATGAGGTCACAGAGGGAGGATAACTTACTTTAGCGCTGAAGGCTCTTCCATCTTCTGTTATTTGTCTCTCGACGTACTTTGAGGACAGCAGATTGCTGAAAAATTAAAAAGAAAGAAGATTCAGAAAGGGCATTGAAAGCCAAAAGACCTTAAAAACAGAAATCGATTCCCGAACCCCTGCAAGAAACTACAGCAACAGAGGAAGCTCGTTAAAGAAATGAATGATTATTTACTGATTAATAATCAGAGACTGCAGTGAGGACCCCATTATTCATAAAGATCAGATCAGTCAAACAGACCATAATATCTCAAAAGCTGAATTGTGCTTTTCACAGATGCCCCATAAACAAAGACAAATCAGAACAAAAGATTAAATTAAAGTTTAGCTGGTTAAAGTATGATCACGCAAAAAAATACAAAATATGTACAACTCCGATAATAAGTAAATATTTATTACAATACGGCTAGTTCTGATGCTTAAACTGAGCCGTTTGGCCAGCCGTGACATCATCGACAATAACACACACCTCTGAGCGCTTCACATTCGTATCAATGCATGATATTCATTACGTTATTGTTTTGTAATTTGGCCACTAGGTTGAAGTTTTTGTTCGAGAAACCGGAAACCTGTTATTCAGCGATCAGCGTTCACTTTAAAAAACGGACCAGAGTACATCGCGGAAAAGCAGATTATTAACAATTTTGCTTTTAAAAAACCCATTTATGAATCAGACCTTGTTTTTTATTGTTGCATTAACGCAATAAGACACTCGACTTTATGTAGGATCTCTAAATGTATAATAAAAACGCACTGACTCCCTCTTTCATCACTTATTCTCTCACTTACCCCGAGTTCCTACAAGGCCAAAACTTGGCATGATGATTCTCTCCCTGGAAAAACCAACTACTTCTCACCTCCCTACGTTCAATGGTTTGTTCGATATCGCCATCGAACGCAAGACCCTTGTCTTCCGAGTACCTTCAAGGCTGAAACTTGGCACTGTGATTCCCCACCATGTCGTTGGCAAAACATGTTCTCAGTTTCCAACATTAGATTGTTTGCTATCGCCATCGAACGCAACACATCGGATGGATTGGGGTCTTAACGAGTACCTACAAAACTGAAACATGCCGCCGTCATTCCCTATTCTGTTCTCAGAAAACCTACTGATGAATTCCCGTGGGCGGCACAGTGGCTTAGTGATTAGTACGTTCTCCTGTCAGCGCTGGGAATACTCAGTTCGAATTACAACCTGGGTAGAGTTTCCATGTCCTCCCCGTGTCTGTGTGGTTTTCCTCCCACAATCCAAAAACATGGATTCAAGGTAAATTGGCTGCTCTAAATTGCCCCTACAGTCTGTGTGTGTGTGTGTGTGTTCAAAGGTGGTTTGGCGCCCTGTCCTGGGTGTATTTGCCCAGCACCAGAGATGTTCTCCCTTGGATGGGCATGGGGACCCACCCCCCGCGACACTTATAGAGGATTATGTTGTAGGGGTTACTGGACATGTGGGAACAGACAATACTAGTCATTTGGGTTCTGGCTGTGACAGGTACTCATGAGTCATGTTCGCTCATGGGGAGTCGATTCGAGAGTTCAGTAGTTGATTCATTGATTCGAAACGCATTCATCTTAATAAGCCATCTAAAGCCATCACTCATTCAAAACCAACTGCCTTTCAACTTTCACATTGTCATGTTCTCCATCGTAGCGCAGCATGGCTATTCCACTAGATGTAAATAAATCACAGGAAAGTAACTGTACTCCGCTTCACGTCGGGCCTAACTACATTTATTTATTACAGTGGGTAGGGTGTTGGTCTCTAAGTCTAAAGGTTGGGGGTTCAAATCCCAATTCCACTGAAGTTACCAGTGTGGGTCCTTATCCCTAATTGCTCCAGGGGGGCTGTATCAACCCTGTGTTCTGACCCAAGCCATCAATTTGGGATACTTGTAAGTCATTTTGGATATAAGCATCTGTGCTTATGATAATCTGTTTGGTTAATTCTCCCGTAACGCGTTGCTACTCGTTATGAAACCTGAATGAATGCATCAGCATTTAAAGACGCAAAAGCAGACCTACTTCTAAAGCACCGAATCTGGGGCAGGCGTTCCACACTGACAGTGAAAGCCCATCGGTGGTCTCTCTCTGTGGACTCGGTGGTGTAGCACATTCAGAGTCCACGGCACAAACTGTTCTCATTCATGAGCTGGAGAACAAAAGCCGAGCGGCGTGCTGTCCATGGTGCTGACCTCCACCCCTCACTGACTCATCAGAGCCTGACGGCTTTGTTTCTACGTCCTGAGTTCCCACGTGTCCGGCGCAGCATTAACAGCAAGAGTAACGGCGTGACCTTCCACGTGAACGGTTATGCAATCATCAGCATCCTCAAGTAAACCTGATCGTCAGATTCAATATTACAAAAAAAATATAGGGAACCCGGCACAGTGGCTAAGAGATTAGCATGTTCGCCTCTTGGCGCTGGGGATCCAAGTTCGAATTCCAGATCTGGGTGGAGTTTTCATATCCTCCCCATGTCTGCGTGGGTTGCCTCACACAGTACAAAAATATGTATTCAAGGTAAATTGAATGCTGTAT
>JAOUQT010335645.1:0-13155 GCA_025769995.1 Xyliphius kryptos | reverse complement strand
GGTGAGAGAACTGACCAAATGCAAAAGTGACCAAAACATCAGCCAGAAAGGATGAGAACAGAGAAAAGGTGTGTGGTGACCACCTGCAGAAGCACTCCTTTATAGGGATTGTCTGTTCCATTTGCACAACAAGAAGTGAAATTGATTCACAATCAGTGTCTCTTCCTTCCTAACAGGTTGATTTCACAGAAGTGTGATTGGCTTGGAGTTACATTGTGTTGTTTGTGTTCCCTTTATTGTTTTGAGCAGTGTACTAGTTGTGGCAACCATTGTGTTTAGGGGGATTGTAATGATTGTGGCAAGCACTGTTTTTTTTCTTCAGGGGGATTTTTAGTAGTTGTGGCAACTTTGTTAGAGGGATCACAGTAGTGGTTGCAACCATTGATTTTGGAGACATGTATTAGTTTTGGCAACTTTTGTTTTAGAGAGGGATGATTATACCGGTTGTGGCAACCATTGTTTCTCTTGGATGGTTAGTATAGGTATAGGCATGGATGGTTAGTATAGGTAATGTTGTCTGCATTACTGTCAAATGATTGATTGCGGTTGTATTGTGCAGGTGAAGGTCCACCAGGCAGTGCTGGAGCTGAAGCTGACTCCTGCATTGATGCTACAGCGCTCCACTCTAGACCAACTACAAGAGAAGGATGTTGCACAAATTTTTGCACAGCCAGTGGATCTAAAAGAGGTATGGACCACCTTTATAAAAAAAGCTGAATACCTGTAATACATTTAGTTACATTTTTGGGAAAATAATCATCGTACTGCCCCTTGGTTGCACCCCTGTGAGGGAACGTCTGAGTCTGTTGTGTGAATCAGCTGGTTCATAGCAACCTGTCTGCTATCAACAGCCATATGCTCATTCAGCATCCTCATTTTAAATAAAGCCTTCATCACGTGAGATTTTACTCAGAAGAATATCTGAATGTGTTGCAGGTACCAGATTACCCAGAGTTCATCTCACAACCCATGGACTTCTCCACCATGAGGTCCAAGTTGGAGGCGCACAAGTACAGCACACTGTCTGAGCTGGAGGCGGACTTTAACCTCATGATCTCCAACTGCCTGTCCTACAACGCCAAGGACACTGTGTTTTACAAGGCAGCTGTGCGGCTAAGGGAGCTGGGGGGTGCTATTCTGCGCCACGCTCAGAGACAAGCGCACAACACAGGGCTGGACCCCCATACCGGCATGCACCTGGCTGAGTGTCCCCATAAGAACGACTATTACCGCAACACGCTGGAGGATGGTGAGTGGCTGCAGCGTGCAAAAAATATATTTTGTTCCCTATGCACACTTTGGATTTAAGATGGCCTTAGCTTTAGCCAGCCAATCTTTAGCGAGCCATCCAACTCACAGCTTGATTTGGGGGTGTGTCGGTGTCCCAGAAGTGAGCAAAAAAGTCATGTACTAATACTCTAAATTATTCCTGGCTGTGTTTTGGGGGTAATGTGCATTAAACCAATTATGAACCAACTACAGCTCCCCCATGAGGTATTCCATTTTACCCTAATGTTTCTACTCAGAAAATCTAACCCTGGACCATCTTGGTGTGCAAGGAGCACTAACTGCACTGCCATACCATCTTCTGTGCACCGCCATGTTGTTTTACAGGATGCGCAGTCCTGTTGAATAGGATGTTAACTGTTGTGTGAATGTGTTGCCCAGTGGACACCCTGCTGGATCCAGAGAACCGACTGCACATGTCTGTGGAGGGCCAACTGAAGGAGCTGCTGGACAAACTGGACGTGGTGACTGCTATGCGGACGAGCGGTGCACGCACACGCCGCATTCGCCTGCTCCGCAAAGAGATTCACAATGTCCGTTATCGTCGCAACTCCCATCTTTCTAACGGAGACGCTAAAGAGGATGAGCAGGATGAAGATGAAGAGGATGAGGACAAAGATATGGACACCGAGAACAACTCGTCTTCATCAGACAAAGGTAGTCAAACAGAAACTCACAGTGCCTTGCAAAAGTTTTCGGCCCCCTTGAACTTTTCAACTTTTTGCCACATTTCAGGCTTCAGACAAAAGATATGAAATTAGAACTTTTTGTTCAACAAGTGGGACACAATCGTAATCTGAGAATCTGTGGAAGGCACTGAAAAACTGCTGTTCACAAACGCTGCCCATCCAACCTCACTGAGCTCTGGCTGTTTTGCAAGGTGCCGCTACAAAGTATTAACACAAGGGGCCAACTAATATTGCATGCCCCACTTTTCATTTTTTTTTATTTCCAAAAAAAGTTTTAAATATCCAATAAATTTCATTCAACTTCGCGATTGTGTCCCACTTGTTGTTGATTCTTCACTAAAATTACATTTTCATAGCTTTATGTTTGAAGCCTGAAATGTGGCAATAGTTTGAAAAGTTCAAGGGGGCCGAATACTTTTGCAAGGCACTGTATAAAACCTATGAAAAACTTTTGTTTTTTTGCAAAATGCACTATAGATCCACCCAGTGCCGTATAAATCGACCCAACGCAGTATACACACAGATCCACCCAATATATTATAGAGCCACCCAGTATAGTATAGATCCACCCAGTACAGTATAAATTTACACAATGCAGTATACATGTAGATCCACTCAGTATAGTATAGATCCACCCAGTGCAGTATACACATAGTGTGTGCAGAATTATTAGGCAAGTTGCATTAGAGAGGATTCTGTTTATTATTAAACAACTATGTTCTCAATTAACCCAAAAGAGTCATAAATATCAAAGCTTAATATTATTGGAAGTTGGCTATTTGCCATGAAATGCTTGATTGTTCGGTGATCACGCTTCAAAAGTTTGACAATTTTAAGACTGCTGCAACCCTTTTCAAGTTAGTCAAAATCTCTCTTCTGACCCATTTTGCTAAAGGAAAGGAAGTTGCCTAATAATTAAGCACATGTTAAATATGGTGGTGATGTTGTTAGACCACACCCCTTCTCATTACAAATACCTGATTTACTTAAATAGTAGTTGGATTTCAAGTCTATACAGCTTGGACATTTATTAAAAGGATGATATGATCAAAATACTCATTTGCCTAATAATTCAGTGCAGTATAGATCCATCCGGTATAGTGCTTTTAACCTATTTGTACCTTTCACAATACTTTTGTTTGTACATTTTTCTTTAGCATTTACACTTGTAAATATTTTGCTTTGTGTTTTAGACGATTGTAAATCTACACCTCCTCCAACTCTGGAGCCATCTAGCCTGGCCCCGCCCCTTCCTCTTGGAGAAACCCACATGGAACCCCCTACGCTACGGCCAATGACTGACCCAAAAGCGAAGTCCCCATTGGAAACGTTTACACTAAAGACTGAGAGTCTGGAGACAGAGCCAGCATTTCAAAATGGTCAGTCGCGGGTGTGCGACACTCCGCCCGTGCTCTCACCCAGTGAGGGAAAGCTGGTCAACGGCATATCCACCATGGAGTCTTCAACCCCGCCCGTGTCAGAAGGAGTGGGTCGACGCACCTCGATCCTTTTCAGGAAAGCAAAGAACGGCGCCAAGCTTCGTCACCACAAAGACAATCAGCTGCAGAATGGGGAGGGCAGAGCAACGCAAAACCCTGCAGGTGCTACGCCTTTGAGCACAAACTCAGAGACACCAGCTCTTACTGAAATATCAGTCTCCCCTCCAGTACTGACACCGGCCACTCAGGAAGCACGCACTTGCAGCAGCAGTCCTGAAGAGCTACAGAAAAAATCTCCGCCTCGATGCAGTGACTCCGGTATGAAAGCTCAGTTTTCCTTCTTACTGCTTCGTGCCTTTCAGTGGAGCAGCAGCTCTAACTGACTGAATCAGAAACAAGTCAAGATCTAAAAAGATTTTTGGAGTAATGGAACCAAAGCAATATTGACTTTTAAGGCATATGGATTATCAGCAGGACATAGAAGCTAACATCTTATTTTTCTTTCCCAAGAACACCTTCGCATACACGTATAGTGATTCATATTGCAGTTTGTAGTTCATAACTGATCTGATGTTTATGGATCTTAAAAAAAAGAAACATTAAAAGAAGTAATGTTTTTTGGCCTGTCATACGAACAGAAATTAAGATGTGTCTTATAGGGGACAAACTACAGAAAGACAATATTTAAGACTTTTATTTAATCTTACCGTGTGCAAATAAATGTAGTTTAATCAAAAAAGTGCCAATTACAATTGACCTGTAATTAAATCTTTAGAAAGAAGCGTACGCAATCACAAACAAAGGGTATATAACATTAGTGAATATATAATTAATGTACTGCCTTCTGCGTGTTGATCTTTAGGCTGACTGTATGCACACTTGGTTTCGGCCGCACACATGTTGCCTTGAAAACTCTGTTTGGTGGTGTTGATTCAGAGTCCTCTTCAGATGGAGTTGTGGTTTTGAGCCGTTGTCTTTAAGCCTTACTCATCTCTAAAGAACTTTTTTCTTCTTCTACTTCTCTGCAGCTCTTACAAATGGATTCAAAAAGCACATGGACGGAGGTTCAGACTCTGAAAGCTGCTCATCACCCGTCTTTAAAAAGGAAATGTAAGAGACATCAGCTGTTACCAAATATCAAACGCCTAGTTATAGTTAGTTAGTATAAACTGCATTACAGAATCAGTTTATTTATAAACCTTTCCTTTTTTTTAAACTTTGTTTTCCTTTTTGCTGTTTGGAGAGCAAAATATCAAGTCTCTACATTCTGTCCTCTTCCTATGTGTGTTCATATAAAGAGTGTGTATGTGTATGTGCATTTTAGGTTGCCTGTGCATTTAAGAGAACCAACAGGGGGGTGAACAAGATCAAGACCCGAGATGAACTATAGTCTGTAACTGTAAAGCTCCATCTGTATATATGTATGCGGTAGTGGGTGTGTACCTGCACACAGACCATTAGTGGAACTTACTACAGGTGATATGATGACCTCATTAGGAGGTGCAGTATCGAACATCGTACCAGAGTAACTTTTGTCTATGCAGCATTTAATAAGGACAAGATAAAGAAAAAGCTGGATGAAGCAGAAGATAATGGATGGATTGACTTTATTAGGTCTTTAACTTGCAAATTAGAGGATCTTAAGTGTTCAAACTTTTGACTGGTATGAGTCAAAAGTGAACTAACTTACGCATGAACTTACTGTGTATGAGTAAGTTCAAGTAGTTTATTTATATAGCACTTTTTACAGCAGTGTGTTGTCACAAAGCAGATTTACAGAGTTCTGAAACCAAACCCCCAAAAGGGGGAAGCATCAGAGGCAAGAAAAAAACTCCCTGCTTATGATTTTTTTAGGAAGAGACCTTGAGAGGACCATGGCTCATTGGGAAACTCCTCTTCCGTGGGGTGGGGGGGGGGATCAAAAGTATAAGACAGCCATGTACAGATTGTGTAGAGATCAGGTGTCCATACTTAAAAATGTAAAATGTTGTATAAACTCTGTCCAGTGAGTGCTTTAGTAAAACTTGTATACCGACGCTGGATGTTGATTCATGTTGTTCTGCCTGCAGCTGTTCCAAGTTGTGTAGTTTTTTGAGTTACTGTAATCTTGCGTTCTGAGCTACTTTCTTTTTCAGTAAGTTACTGCAACCTTTGTTTCAGCTAGAAACAATTAAGCTTTTCTCCTTCGCCATCTTTTTTCCACAGGCAGAATTAGTTCCCACCGCTACATCATTACTGAATTATTGTGCACAAGGCTTCCAAAAAATCAACAGGTCCAAAAACCTGTTCCAATAGCAAAATAGCTAATCTCTCCCGTCCTGATAAAGAGCGTCAGCAGCGCAATGCTGATACACTACTGGCGGATTAAAAACTAGAATTAAGAATGTGTTTGTGTATCAGTTTATTTCGATTATTCTTATGTTTCTCATGACACCTATTCATTTACATTAAATGGCAGGATGCAAATGGTCAGGGCTAATTAAGACAACACTTTGAGCAAAACAAATGTTTTACAGTTATTGACCTCATCCAGCAGTACCTTCAGCTGAGGTGAGAGTAAAGTGCAGCCATGGCAGTTACGTAGAGACTGATCCCTAACATAACCTGCTTGTATAACTCTGAATCTTAACTCTAGCAACATCGCCATTTTCAGGGAAGCAAGAAAACGCACACAAGCAATGGGTTTAGAGCATGTCTGTTCAAACTTTTTGGGGCCAGATTCTATAAAGTGAAGATGCCCGCAGGCCAATAGTTTTTCCTGACATTTTTTAACACAAAAGTTAAAAAAAATTCTTCTCACAATGAGGCAATCTGGCATAAGCAACTCTAAAGACACAATGCTTTCAGATCTTGAGAGTCAGAGAACACTGAACAAACCGTATAAAATACCTTTACATTTTAATAAATTTTAATTTTAGTTCCAGCAGCTCATTTGTCATGTTCACATTGATGTCAACTTTAAAAAAATCCAAAGCTCTGCAAAAAATGAAATTTTAATTAAGAAAATCTTCAAAAGGTTTAACAAGCCTTGTTTTTGCCTTGGATAGATTTCAAAGTAAGATAGATAATGTAGTTTTTAGAAACTTTTTTTTTTTTTTTTTTTTTTTTTTAAGAATGTTAATTCGCATGTTTTTTTTTTGAGTTTTGTTTATTTTTTTTATTTTGTTAACACAGATTTTTTTTGCAGTGCCCTCTGAATAACCGACGATATGTCCTCAACTCAGACACAGAGGCAGATGGATTGTTTTACAAGGGTGCATTTACATTACATTTTTTTATGATTTATTTATTCTGAGGAGCCATAAAAACACAAGACTGAAGTCGCGGGCCGTTTGGACATGCCTAATTTAAAGGTTAAACTGCTTTTACATTATGGAGCTGTACGTTTTTAATCCTTTGTTATCGCTTTTAGCACCTTGTCTCCAAGAAAGAGTCGTGGAAAGCCTGCCTTCTCCAAAGTTCCCTTCCTTGAGATTATTAACGGCGATTTGGACTACACCGGTCCAGGTGAGACCCTTTCAGTCCGTACTGCTGCAGAAGTACTTATGTAACTTTGTGTTCTTATTGTTGTTCTCCGTGTTCGTGTGTTTGTTTTCAGGAGATGTACTTTCTTCAGAGAGTGACCCTGAACCCGAGCCTCTTGACCTTGTGTGGGCTAAGTGTAGAGGCTACCCATCATACCCAGCTCTGGTAAGGAGGGGGTTGCATTCTGCTGTACGAGCACATTTACACCGTTTCTTTACTATACCCCACTGGTTTGCAGGGAGGGGTAGACTTATGTCATTTGTAGAGATCAGAAGTGGCAGAAGTAATGGAACCCCTTACTTAAGTAAAGGTACAAGTATATTGTAAAAGCTGAACTAGTTTTTTTTTTTTTTTTACTCAAGTAGAAGTATAAAAGTACATAGACCCACATGTACTTGACGTAAAGGTTCATTAATTCTTCATCTTTCGCTTAATCCTCTACTTGGGTCATGGGGAAGGGTGTTCCCCATGCCCATCCAGGAGAGAACTTTTCAGACGCCGGGCAAAACACCCTCTTCCCAGCGTAAAAGATTTTATTAAAAAAAAAAAAAAAATTTCTCATTACATTTTTACAGGGCTTTTTTTCATTCAATTTAAAGTGCACGATCACATAAAAACATGCAGCAAACTGCTTCAGTTTAAAATTGTTCATTTTATAATAATCCTGTCTAAACTATGCAAATATCAGAAATCTATGTATTAATAGCCCTGACATATTATTGTAATGTTCTAATGTGCAGAACTATGAACCAAAGATGGTTAAATATAGTGTATATATAAATATACAGTACTCAACTAATAGTGTGTAGTGCAGCTACATGTTAGAACCCTATATCATCAGTCTCTCAGTATAATGCTTTAAAGTATAGAACATCCTTACAAAATTACATACTGTAATTAAATCAATAGTCAGCTAAATAATATAAAATTCATGAGGTGGTTAAATTGTCCTCCCTTCCAGCTCACATTTTAACGTTAATTAGCAGTTTGTAGCTCATCAAGAGTTACATTTAGTCATTTAGCAGACACTTTTATCCAAATTAAGATTACAACACAAGTCAGTAGATTGGGAAAAAACTGCTACACTGTAGTATCTTTTATTCTTTTTTATTAATAGCAAGTGTGGAAGAGGTGTGTTTTGAGCAGTTGTTTTGTAGATGCTGAGTGAGTCATCCTTACGGATAGTGTTTAATTGTGATAGTCGTGTTGGGAAGAGCCAGTTAAGATACATTTTTACATCTGGATAGAAATAGCAATCAGTATATACAAATTAAAAATAAATACAATTATGTACATGACCATGGAAAATAAAGACAATGGTGGGGGAAAAAAACATAAAAGACAACATATGCACATATAATGATTGAATTGTTATTGAGTTATAGTAGTAGTTGGTTACTGAGAGCAGTGCTGGTTGTACTGTCTAACTGCAGCTAGAATGACAGACCTGCGGTAATGCTCCCTAACACACTTTGGATGACTCAACCAGTCAGTGAAGTTGCTGCCCAGTACATTTAGAGTCTCCTCTATAGGGTGGAATTCATTGTCCATAAGAATTGCTAGCTTGTTTAGCATCCTCCTATCTCCCCCCACCTGCACTGGGTCTTAGGGTTCCCCCAAGACACAACTGGCCTTCCTAATCAGTTTTTCCAGCCTGTTCCAGGTACTTATGAGAGTCCACCGTGTCAACGTCATTCCCTGGATGTTCACCGGTGTTAGGAGAGGGCGACTGTTTAACGGAAGTCCACCACCAGCCTCCTTAGTTTTTCCAGTGTTGATCTGGAGGTGGTTCCATAGGCACCAGTGTACAAAGTTCTGAATTCCCTGTCTGCAGTCATCATCACAGATGAGGACAACCAAAAATACGAGTCATCCAAGAACTTCCAAGAACTAAAATATGGCCTTAACTTACAGAATAGCTCACTTTAATGTGCTTTTTAAAATTAGCCGGTGAATTCTTAAATGCAACGAGTGCTTGTTTTTTTGGCAGACACATTCGCCAAAACGTTCATCGAGCCAATGATGTCAAGTAATAATTGGACGATGTTTGTGTCTTTCATCCTATCAATCACGAGTTCAATCCGTCCCCTCCCACCTCCACAATTTAACATCCAATAGGATTAAGCGATAAAATCAGCCTATGAATAAATGTCGTCAAAATAAAGTAACAAACCTGTTTTGGAAATGTAGTGAATAAAAAGTGAAGGTTTTTCATTTAAAATGTAGTAAGTAGTAGTAAAACTTATTAAGCGACAGAAATACTGAGTAAAGTACAGATAACTTACCACCTCTGGTAGAGATGCCGAAAATATTTGAAAAGTGTAGTAGTGACAGACCTACTCGTATCGGGCTTTGAACCCTCAATTTTCTGGTTCATATTGCACTGTATTGTATTTTACTCCGTGATGCACAGTAATGAGGAGTTCCTCTAATGGCAGATCATCGATCCAGACATGCCAGAGGAGGGAGTGCTGCATAACGGAGTACCAATTCCAGTCCCACCTGCTGATGTGCTGCGGCTCGGGGACCAGAGACAGGAAGAGGCCGGCGAGAAACACTACCTTGTTCTTTTCTTCGACAACAAACGCACATGGTAAGAAAAGCACAAGCAGATACCGTTCAGAAATATTTCAGATATGCCATGCAAATAAAGATGCACTTCCTGTTAAGTATAAACAGAAGCAGGAGTGAGCAAACAATAAGGTAACAGTGTAATACCTTTGCAATGTGCCCCCCATTGTGGACAATCCTGCTAATCATTTATTCATTATCTTCCACTTAAGCCTTTACTAGGGTCGCGGTGGGGTTCCCCATGCCCACCTACAGGAAAATGTTTCGGGCGCTGGGCAGATACTCTCAGGACAAGGGTGCCAGTTTATCGCTGGGCATACACTCACTCACACACAGACACTATATGGGGCAATTTAAAGCATTCGATTTACTTTGAATCCATATTTTTGGACTGTGGGAGGAAACCCATGCAGACATGGGGAGGACATGGAAACTCCATCCAGTTTGGGATTTAAATCAGGAATCCCCAGCGATGAGGGGCAGGCGTGCTAACCACAAGGCCGCCGTGCTGCCCAGTCCTGTTAAACAGTGAATTAAAAATCCAAACTTTCATAAAAAGATTTCTCATTTGCAAATGCGAGTCCAAAAATCTGATTTCATAACAGCTTGTGTGTGAGAGACACCCAATACTTTTGTCTGTTGTTTACATTGAGTGTCATGTCTGGCTTTTGCAGGCAATGGTTACCCCGAGACAAGCTTCTACCCCTTGGCGTTGACGACACGGCGGACAAACTGCGTCTGATGGAGGGACGCAAGTCCAGCATTCGCAAGTCTGTGCAGGTGGCTTACGATCGTGCCATGATGCACCTAAGCCGCATACGCAGCGACCACAATTTTATCACCTCCACCTACCTATAGAGAGCGCCGCTGGCTCGGCCGACCCTGCCAGCCACACCCGCCTGGGGAAACTGTGGGCAGAGAGGCGGTTTATTTCTTTCCAAAATTTTGGCAGCCATCCCGTCATCTCCCCCGTTCTCCCTAGTGGTTACCGTGGTTACCGAGCGTAACTGTGAGCGCTTTTAATACTAATGTCACTTTAAAAGCCCGAGTGTGGGCAGACTGAAGGCTGGTGTAATTTGCTCTCTGACAATGATTCAGTACAACCGAGTGAACGAATCAACAAGCATGCGGACGAATCACTGCCATTTTCTTACGATATAGCTTTTTACTTTCCACAGTTTTACAAACCACTTCCTGTACATTGCTGCGACACTGTGTGTGTATATAAGTTTGTTTTTTAATCGTATAGCTAACTTAATTTGGGTCTCATCGACAAATACAATCACATAGACGTATGGTATGAAGTCATTCGATTTTATCTGTACATATTTGTAAAAAACAGTGAATCGGATCACCGGCTTGCGGGCCACTTGCTCCTCCTGTGAGAACTGGCGCATGTATGGAACAAATGTCCGTACAGCCAGCGGTCTGTGCTACAAGTTTTTTTTGATACGCAATAAGAATAATTTATTTATAGACTACAGAGAGCATGATCATCATTCGAAGATCAAATCAGAGCTTATTTAAGGTAATCTACTGAATAGGGCTTTAAGAAAAGGGCTTTTTTGTGGATTGGGACAGGGGAGGTTTTCAGGTTTCTAGTTTGATGAACCCTTCGGCTCGCTCGGCTGTTTTTGTGTCAGAAAGCACAGTCTTGTATTTATTGTAGAAAGACTCTGAGCTGTTTATAAGATGGAAATTTTAAGCTTGTAAAAACTGCAGATTTTAACAACTTGCCAAATAACCTATAGTCTCTTCAACGGTGTTTTCTCATGCCAGAGAAAATAAATGTTTTATTGAAACTTCTAATCAGTCTTTCATTCTCAAAGCCATTATCTCCTGATTGTGGTCATGAGGTGCGAGGGAACGGGAACTTGAATACACTCTGGAAGGGTGCATATTTAGATAATTTAATACATTGTTTTCTACCTATGGGCTTTTTAATATTTTTCATTTTTACTGATCTATTTACCTATTTTGTATTTACACACGTTTCACACACACACCGATGAAGTTGGCACAAGTGCCCAAATCGGTGGACGGCCCTTGCTTACTTGGTGGGACCGGGAACCCAACATGCTCATAGTGCCTTTTCTGTGTTTGTTGCACGTTCTGTGTTAAAATGGTTTTGTTTTCTTGTTGGTTTTTTAATGCATTCTGTTCGTGTGTTTGTCCCATTAGCTGTACATTTTTGTGCGGTTTATGCGTGCATGCTCATTTTGTGTTTATTTGCTCTGGGGGTTTTCTTATCGTGCTTTTTTGTTTTACATGTGTTTGTGTCGGCGCTGCATTTTTTTTTTTTTTTGTGCATTCTTCTTTGTAGTACCGTGTTGGGATTTTGTCTGTTTTCTTGGTTTTTTTTTTGGTTCATTTTTCATGCATTCTGTTTTTTGACGTGTATGGATGCTTATTTTGTGTTTACCATTATTTTGTGTTGCTTATTTTTTTTAACCTTTGTGTCAGCTCTGCATTTTTTTATGCATTGTTCTTGGTTGTACTGTGCTGGGTTTAGGGTTTTGTCTGTTTTCTTGTTTTTTCATGCATTTTCTTCGTGTGTTCTTTGAAATACAGGTAAAACCCAAAGTTTCTTGTGCTTTTTATGCGTTTACGGTTATTGCTGCATTTGTTTTTCATCTTTTGGTTTGTTTTTTGCACATTTTCTGTGTTTTTTTTTTTTTTTTTTTTTGTGCATTAATTCTGTGTTTTGTATGTTGTTGTTTTTTCGGGGGGTTTGCTGCACCTTTTTCCGATTGTTCATGCATTACTTCAGGCTTTTTATGCATTTTCTGTGTTTTTGTTCCCTTTTCAGGTTTTTTGGGTTTTTTGTGGGAAAAAAAGGTTCTTAATAGTTTAACATGCTTTTTTGTGCATTTTCAGGATTTACATATTTGTTGTGTGTTCATGGTTTTTCCTGCATGTATTGACATTTGGTGCGTTTTGTGTGTTTTTTTTTTTTTTGTTTGTTTTTTTAATGCATGCATGTTTTTATTAATTTATTTATATTTTGAATGTTTTTTTTTTGTGCATAATCGTATGTTTCATACATTTTATGTGCTTATCCTGTGTTCTGTGCTTTTTTTTTTTTCCCTAGTGTTCATTGTCTTTACCGTGCTTTTTGTGCAATTTCAGGTTTTACTTTTTTTTTGTGTTCTCTTCATGGTTTTCCCTGAATGTGTTGACTTTTGGTGACTTTTTATTTTTTTTGAGGTTGCTCGTGCATGTTATGTTTATTGCTGCATTTTTTTTTAGCAATTTTCCGTGCAATCATCCCATGTTTTTCATACATTTTACGTGCTTATTGTCATCCCTTGTTTTTATTGTGCTTTTTTGTGCTTATCTTGTGTCTACTGGGGGCATTTATTGTGTTTTGTATATCTTTTGACACGTTTTTCATGCATTTCATATGCTTTTTATCCTTTTTTGAGAATTTTTCCTGGGGATTTTTCATACATTCTCCTGGTTTTCACTGCTTTTTTGCATGTGTTTTCTTAACTTGATAAACGGGCATTTATGGGGATGATTGTGCATTTGACATGTTTTTCTTTGTTTGTGTGTGTGTGTGTGTGTGTGTGTGTGTGTGATAAAGTGATTCATTTTGCCTACTGTGCTTACACACAGAGGAATTTGTCCTCCACATTTAACCC
>JAOUQT010335621.1:0-23935 GCA_025769995.1 Xyliphius kryptos | reverse complement strand
TGGTGGGACTGGGAATCGAACCGGCGACCTTTAGGTTGCAAGGCTGGTTCCATAACCACAAGCCTACAACTGCCCCAATGAATGATAATGAATGAATAAATGGATACATTGTTAAGATCATACTTTTATAAACCAGAAGTTTTAACCTTTATACAGTTTATTCTTGAACAAAATAAAAACACAAATTAATCACATGAAACACCTTTTCATTAATAAAAAAATCAAGTAAAATGATATTTTATGGGATTCTAAATAAAAAAAAAAAAATGTGCCAAAAAGAAATAACTTTGCCAAATAAACTCAATGGCTACCTAAATTTCAGCTCTAGTAAAGCTTTTCTAAATAATGATGTTGTATTTCTTATGAACAACACATGTTTATTCAACATAAAAAAGTTGTGTCTCAAATGACCGTTGCAAAAATGAATTAGTGCCTTCATAAGCCTGTATCCACAACCACAGCCCTCCCAAGTTTTCAACCCACAATACAAAAACCCAAGGTTATATGACCACGTTTTATTAAAAAATACCTCAATTTACTTGTTTTTACACACACACAGACACACAGACATACACACCCACAAGCCACTGTTGCAGACAGCGCAACGAGCAAGAGTTTTATTAATTTTGACACCTGTTAAGCACAACCACAGTTAAGACTATTTGTCTATTACACACTATTACTAAAAAGGCTTAACTGGTCCAACAGTCTTCACTGGATCCAAACTAGTATTTAGAACCTCATAAGTGTGCCCTTTTGGATGCAACATAGTTTTGCTCTTGTGAGTTATATCTCCCATTTTTTTTTTACGCAAAAAAATCTTAAATCTATATATATAAAACCCAAAGCTCACCTCACTCACTCACCACTAATTCTCCCACTTTCTGACTACCTACAAGTTTTCACTTTCAAAATCCCACCGGGGGGCCCACCAGGGGACCCAATCTGAAAAACGGGCTCTGATTAAATTGGGCACTTCCACCCACCTCACAAACCTCAAATTTGGCAGAGATATATAGGATAACCTCTACAGTCATAGATATATCAAAAAGTCCAAAAAAATTTCTACGGGGGACCCACCAGGGGACCCAATTCAAAATATGGACCCTACTCTAGCGATTGGCGTGTGGATAGAGTACAGGGGATGACGCAAGGCACTTGCCGTATAGTGACTGGTGCACGGTAGAATGGAGGAGATGATGCGAGGCACTTGGCATATAGTAACCGCTGTATGGGTAGAGTGGAGGAGGACGACTTGAGGCGCTTGGTGTACAATGATTGGCACATGGGTAGGCACACTGGTTCTTTTAAATTGAACCAGATGAGCCACAGCAACGCGTGGTGGGTACAGCTATACTGCATATATGTCAGAGACACATATCTCAGGCCTCTGATCAGACTTTGGTTTCATTTCATTTTGTCTGGTCTACATCTCTGTGTCATTAGTTGTTGTTTAACTAATCCTTCGTTCTTGTTATCATCAGCAGCAATGTTCAGCCATCATATGTCCTCTTGTAATAACCCTCTTCCCATATCAATTCTTGTCGAGCATCATATTAAGTCAGTCCTGTTTTCTTGGGCGTGTGTTCGCTTCCCTGGTGTTTTCTGCAATAAAACCCAATGTTTATACCAGTATATGAGGAGCAATGTGTAAGATGTCGGTTAATTCAAGTCTCTAGAATTAATAAAATGACAGCAAGCTTGATACTTGTAGATAACAGTGTAAAACTCAGGTTAAAGTTTGTTGAGTCAGTGTGGATGGCAATTCTGCTACAATGTTTCTTTGAAGATTTTTGTCCACTTTTGATCTGCAGAGAATTTATATTAATAATATATTTGCAGTTGTGAGCTAATAAGTCTGTCATTTGAATATCATTTTTGTTTTGTCTGAATTTTGCACTGATGGAAGACAGCCTTTAAAGGCTTTAAATACAGTTCATCTAGCATTTGTTGGATTTTTACCTGTGGTTTGCAAGCCTTGACAGAGTCCTATTAAAAATGTATTTAAAGTACTTATTGATAAAACTTTCAATACGCCATGGACTTGTATATTAAGGTTCATTTTCCACCACAATTTTCACAGAGCGACAGAGAGATTAAACCTTTGGACTTAGATTTACCACTTGCTATATGTATATATAACCTGTAAAATATTACTGCTTTACACCTGTTTATACTACGGAGCTGCTCAAAGAGAATGAGTCTCAACTGAACCTCAGTCCTCAGAAGGCTTAATCATATTAAAACCAAGAAGGTTTTATTACCACTGTCACTTTGGGTTGATTATTGGAGGTTCAGGCTTAAATGATAAAACTGTAAAGCGAGGCATGGTTCTAATAAGTGCTATACAAATTAATTTAAAGTGTGGCGCGTTGGCTTAATGGTTAGCACGTCCGCCTTTTAGCGCTGAAGATCTAGGATCGAAACTCAGTCTGTGTGGAGTTTGCATGTACTTCCTGTTTCATGGCTTTTTTCCCGGATTTGCTGGTTTCCTCCCATAGTCAAAAAAGAGATTTAGCTGCTCTAAATTGCCCCCTTATAGTCTGTGTGCGTGAGTGGGCGAGTGTGTGCCCAGAGATGGTTTGGCACTCTGTCCTGGGTGTCCCTTGGAGAGGCATTGGAACCCCCCACGAACCTAGTAAAGGTTTAAGCTGAAGATAATGAGATGAGATGAGAAATGAACTTAAACTTAAAACCTGAAATTTCCTTTCAGTTTAACATTTTAATTTAAATGTATAAAAATTTATTTCAAATTGTGTCAAACTTACTTACACTACCTTTCTCTCTAAACAAGCTTTTTAAACATTTGAATTTTTTTTTTTCAATCAAGAATATTTTTACTTATTTATATATGATTATATCATTATCACAAATTATATATATATATATATATTATTAAAGTATAACTACCCTATAGCTAATGTATGACCGAAACATTAGTATTTCCTTAGTATTTCATACTGAAACATATAATTTCATAAAATGACTGAACTCCAGCAATTACAGGAATCTATTTTGTATATCAACAAATAATACAGTTATAATAATTTCATGGCAACATGGAACCACCATGGCTGTTATATTCATTGTGTCTTGAAGGAGAATGATGCCAGTGTTCAGCAAGATAAAAATAATACCCAGTTTTAGTTCTCTGGCATGGTGCAGCAGATTATCGTTGAGAGCTCAACTGTATTATTTTCACATCTAGTTTTCTTTCTGTCCTCTCACTGCCCAGCTGTACTGCCTGCTGCGAGGGGAAAAAATCTGCAAATTACCTGTAGTAGGTAACACCCATGAGTACTGCACTGAATGAATCACCATACAGTAAGAGCACTGCTAGAGAAACACTGCCTTGTGTGAGTGTTCTTGCTTCTCTCGGTTTGTGTGTCACTGCTTCACTGTTTAAGACAAGTGTGAGAATGCAAATGGCTCCCATGTAGTCCCAGTTCACTGATCAATCCTGGTAGGTATAGCTCCCACAACCTAATGTATTCAGACTAATTAAAATGTGCCAGTGGGAAACTCCAGAATCCTGCTATTAAAACTGATACTTCTAAATGCAGTGCAATTAGATTTCCCACTGGCACACAAGGCCCAGAGACCATCTGCACCACTACTAGCATGCTCACACTAACCAACTCATTGATGTTGTTTTTACTGAACAGAGGGTAGGACTGAGGTCTGCCGGTTGTTTTTGAGAGTTTTACGTAAAACGGTACAAGAATTGTTTAACGTAAAGACATTTCTTTTAAAAACAACACATAAAAATGGCATTATAAATTACTGAAATGTTTCATTTGATAAAAATATGTTGTTTACCGTCTGCAATGACTCTAAAATGAAGGCTACATAAGCGATGCTGCACTCTGATGATAAGAATGGCTTGAAGCGGCTCTGATTTACACAGAAATGTGTTGTTCAAGTCAGCCCCAGCTGCAAACAATGGATTCCCAATTTTAAGTTCACATGTTAGTTTAAAATACTGTTTGTAATCTGAGAATTGTACATTGTACTGTTTGGGCATGTACATCAAATATTACTTAATCATTTTGATACATAAGCATAACTGGCTCTTATGTAATGGTAAAAAAAAAATCAATCACTATGACAACTGTATTTCTGCTCATGTTTATCTCCTCTTGAAATTAATTATTTAAAAAAGAAATCCATCCTTTAATGTCAATAATATAGTATTTCCAATGTCTTTAAAATAGAAAATGATTTAAGTGACAGCTTTAAGTGACAACCGAGTCTTCATAGTAATACACTCCTCTCGTCTCAAGTTAAATTTACAGTAAAATAAAACTTATTATTAAACATTTTACATTTCATCAAGTTGTGCCCTTGCGTAAAGTTTTAAGTTACATGTGCTTATTTAATGTTACTTTATACTTTAAATTCCCAACATCTCATCATCTGCCTAATCCTACACTAAGTACTATGGGTGGACAAATCCATTGCTGATCGCGCAATTTCAATAGGGGCACTGTAGATCAGTCAATTTAAATGAATCCATTTTTTTGTTTTTGGACTGTGGGAGGAAACCGAGGAACCTGGAAAAATCCCACACAAACACATGAAGAACATGGAAACTTCAGATTCAAACCTGGATCCCCAGCGCTTTTTGAACTATGTTTCTTGACAGTTTTATTCGATAATTCTAATAAATTCTTGTGAATAAAGAACTGCTTGTTGCCAAGATACTGTAGTACCTATCCTCATTTAGTGAGTCGGCTAAATTTTAGAGGAGCAACGCCTCGAGTGTTTCAGCACACTAGCACACCTGATAGACACGACCCAAAGGTGGTTGCTCTCTGGAAAACAGGATGTTGAGACTTCGGTGAAGAAAGGTAGTTTTAGAGCATTTTATTGCCCAAAGAAAATCACTGTGCGCATCATTAAATGAAGCCATTTAGTTCACACTGAAGCACCAGGCTTTAAAATTAAGGGCATGTGCTTCCCTCTTTTCTCTCATTACCTTCCCTTAAAATTTTGTGGTTATTATTTTGTGGTAGTATTATGATTGTCCTCCATGTACATTTAGATAGGTTAGTAAAACCTGCAAATGTAGGGATAAGGCGAGGTGTGCAGGAAATTGCTACCCTTCTGGTGAGGACCTTTACCCTTGTGGCTGATGCTTGAAGAGTAAGCAACTAGGTGAATGGGATTTCCCCAGCACTGAGACTTACAACACTTCACAGACTTTGCTGCTTTATTATTTTCAGATTTTTTCTCAGGTTTTTCTGAGTTATACTGATGTAAACTCAAAAGAATGCTGTCGCAGGGTAGAAAAAGGATGAGGACCGGAGACAGTGCCACAAACAAAACTGGTTTTATCTAGTGACCCAACACGGCTGCATACAGAATCCTGAGCTTTAACAGTTCTTTCGGTTGCCGTGCTGGGTCCTCCGTCCCACCAGCCCCGTGGGCTGTCTCTCTGTCCGCAGCGTGTGATCGTACAGCTTTTAAGGCAGCACATAGTCTCATTAGGCAAAGCCGCTTCAGGTGCGCTAATCGACCCTGATCAGCGCCACAAATGCCTTTAAAAAATATTTAAAGGCAAATACTTATTAAACATCTAGTCTTCAACATTCTTTTTGAAAATTGCAATTCACCCAGGCATGCTGGATATCAAATTCTGGCCAAATCCAGTTTACAACGATTACTTAGTTTTTAACAGTCTACCTGATTATTAGGATTTATCACAGGTTCTGGGAATTTCATTGCTATGGACCCAAAATTGTTAGTTTTGGTTTGCATTGTTTATCACTAGCTTTTTTTTGGAGAAGCTACTCTTCAATAATGTTTTATCATTGATTATTAATGACGGTAAAATTGTGAGCCAACATTTTCAGATAAGGAACAAATGGTCATACAATGCTTAACAGTTGGTAGCACTTTTCTTCTCTGGATAATCATTTCCCCAAGTAAATTAAACAATTAAAAGGTTGCTTTATCCCAAAAAATCTTTCCTACAACACGATCAGCTGTGCAACGACAGATATATTGAGAAATCAGTCGATAAAGTGACATAGATTCTAACTGGAAAACATATTTTGTGTCAGAGTAAAGAGCGGACTAATAGAGAAGTGGGATGAACAGGACTTGTAGATGCCCACCCATGCTACTATACCAACAAGTTAAGAAGTAACCGTGGTTGCACTCCAGAGGACTTTAACATTTCCTGTCTATATTCATGGAGCTGGTTCTCACGGGGTTGGAGACAGATTGGCATAATATGGGAGTCATCGCTGTGTGAAAGCATTGGCCGGTTAAAAGGTATGAACAGTGATCAAGTGGGCTGTTTTATTGGACATTGCCATTAAAGCATCCAGGTCAAGCTCCCAATCCTGGCAAGCCAGCTCAGGTTAAATTTTTGGCAACAGGGCTGCTAAAGGAAAGCTAAAGCTAACTCATGTCAGTCACTACATGCCATCAGTGTTCAAAATTCAAAGATGGGGATGGTCTGTCAGTTTGTCCTTATCCTTCAGGGCTTCTTTGCTGACCCATGCACATCTTTCAAATGCCTTGACCACACTGTTCATCAAGCAGATGCGCTCACACCTGCCTGCATCTATTTCTAATCAAGCACGTCACAGATGCTAATCCAATACCTTAACTAAAAACTCTTTAGGAGACAGTACTGTCACCTGCTGGACTTTCTTGGGCACCCTAAAGCCTTTTTCACTGCAACTGAACCTCACTCCTTGAAGTTATTAATTATACTATGAATAGTTACTTAAGGTGCAATACTAAAAAAATGTACACTATATTGCCAAAGTATTTTCTCACCCTTCCAAATGATCAGAATCGAGTGTTCCAATCACTTCCATGACAACAGGTGTATAAAATCAAGCACTTGGGCATGCAGACTGTTTTTACAAACATTTGGGAAAGATTGGGTCGCTCTCAGGAGCTTAGTGAATTCCAGAGTGCAATGGTAATAGGATGCCACCTGTGCAACAAATCCAGTCGTGAAATTTCCTTGCTCCTAAATATTCCACAGTCAACGGTCAGCTGTGTTATAAGAAAATGGAAGTGTTTGGAAACAACAGAAAGTTCTGACTGTAACCCGATAGAACGTCAGTGGGATGAATTAGAGTGAGGACTGAGAGCCAGGCCTTAACTTCCAACAGTCTACAGTGTGTGACCTCACAAATGTGCTTCTAAGAATGGTCAAAAATTCCAAAACACACTCCTAAACTTTGTGGACAGCCTTCTATGGAGAGTTGAAGCTGTTTTACCTGCAAAGGGTGGACCGACGTCCTATTGTGACCCCAATGGAATAGCAATAGGAGGCTCATATGTGAGTCAAGGCAGGTGAGCGGATACTTTTAGCAATATAGTGTATGTCCAGTACTCTAAAGCCACTTTAATGCAAAACAATGATGACCACATTTTTCTTTAGAGAAAGACAGAAAGGAGACAATGAATATAATCTAATTTGATCAACATGACGTTGTCTTAGTTAACACTTATTCTTGATGTTAACAGGTCAGTTTGGGATAGGGCTGAAAAATAGTGAATTTGCAATTTTGTAATTTACTTTTATTGTAATTCATCTAGTTAATCGAGAATGTATGCAAATTGCCACCGCAAAAGTTAAAGCGACAAATTGAAAATTGTCATTCTGAAAACTTTTGGCCACAACTGTAGAGGCATGTTTCTTCTAACTGATTTGCTCTGCCTGCACTGTAAGAGAACTGGGATGTCTTATTTCATCACATTATATTCCACTTAATCTTTTACTACAGTTGTAGGGGAAGATCTAGGGAAGAACGTTTTGGGGGCTGGACAGACCCTGGATAGGGTGCCAGTACACAAACACACACTATGTAGGGCAATTCAGAGCAGACATTTCACCTTAAAACCATTTTTTGGTCTGTGGGAGGAAACTGAGAACCCAGAGAAAACCCATGAAGACATGGGGAGAACATGGAAAATCTACCTAGATCAGAATTTGAACAGGGATCTCCAGCAGAGTGGCGGACATGCCATCAATCATGCCACTGTGCCACATGTGCTGGGATGTGCTCTAAGCTAATTATTAATTGCTTTTATTATATCATTAGTTTATTTAATTTGTCTTGTGGAATAACTATCCATTATTGTTAAGATACTTCCACCATGTCAACACATTACATTACATTAAACAATAAAAGGATTAAAATAATGTCATAAATGCTATGTTACTACTAATTAACTTTAGATATTCGACTAACAAACTAACCAACTTTTTGGAAGATCTTGCAGCGAGTAATAGTAATAACTGTCTAGAAAATGACATCCATTATAATAGGGGCAGTTGTAAGCATGTGGTTAAGGAACCAGCAATGCGACCTGAAGGTCCTCGGTTTGATTTCCGATTCCACAATCTACTATGGCTAAAGTGCCTTTCGAGCAAGGCACCAACCCCATTCACTCCCTGGGTGCTGTATACGAGGCTGCCCACCACTCTGGGCCCATGTGCTCACTTCACTCAGTGTGTTTCACTGCATGTATGAGTTTAATGTGGAAGACACATTTCTCTCTGTGTAAAGCCCAGTCCAAAAATTGATCACTTTATACCTATTGTCAAAAAAGCAGGAAACAGGATAAGCGGAACTAATTTTATTTTCCTTATCCATATTTTTATCACTGACAAAATCAATTGGATACAAAGTGTTTAGTGGTTTATGTCAACTGTAGTTGGAGTGCCACCAAAAATGTCATCGATTTATATTGTCTGTCCTTTAAGGCTGAACTGCCAACAGCAAACACATCTAAGCCCGAACAAAAATATTTGGCTGGAGCAATTTATATAGGGCAGAAAAACTCTATTGTGATTTATAAAGGGGCATAAAATTAGGTGGGGCTCACTCAGACAGTGGTTGGTAAATGGGAGGCGGGGCTGAGGAAATGAGAGAGGAAATCTGTGCAGTTGGATTTAATATAGGAGCTCTTAGAGAGAGGGAGACAGAGAGCTTGAGAGTAAGCCAGAACTGACACACGAGAGGTGTATGCTTAGTGGAACTAGTTGTAAGAACACTGCAACCTGATTTATGTTAAGTGTGTCATCAAAAAACGTTTTTTTTTTCTGTACACTGCGTCTCCAGAATCCCCGTTGTCTTAAATCATTTAAGCCTTACACATTACTGATAATAAATGTTCCAGAAAAAAGGTACATGATCTAAAATATAAAATGTTTACCTTAAATATTGGAACATAAAAAATCAGATTTTTTGAAGGCATTAAAATGAAATAAAAAATGAAAACCCAAAAGCAGCAATATAGTGTATTATAACATAATGTACTTAATTTATTAAGTACATTATGAATTAGGAGGGAATGTTGCATTACGTTTCTGCAAATGATGTTCTTGATTTATCGATCATTAGTAAGTGTAACTACCTCTAGGCTAAGAGTTGTGGTAGCTTTGCTGGTCGGGTGCATTTCAATGTGTAGTAACACAATGCCATAAGTAAAAGTGTTATAAAGTCATGTCTAAACCTTTTAAGGTCCAACATTTCACTATAAGAAATATTATTTCATGAGTAAAAACACATATAGGACAGTGACCAATCATCTCAAAGAGGCTGTCCAAGCAAATTCCAAAATCCCAAAGTCAGACTGATTATGCAATTGCCAAAAAACTCAAAAATAAAAAAAGACTTTAGAGGCCTAAACATGTTAAATGTTTAAGGTCATGACAGCATGACTGAAAAAAAGACTGAACATGTATGGCTTGTTAAGAATGGTTGCCATGGGAAATGCTCCTCTTTCTAAAAAAGAAAATTGCAGTTTAATATCATAAAGTTGTTAAAAAGATGAGCGGCACGGTGGCTTAGTGGTTAGCACGTTCGCCTCTCAGCACTGGGGATTCCCGGTTCGAATCCCTACCTGGGTAGAGTTTCCATGTTCTCCCCGTGTCTGCGTGGGTTTCCTCCAGGTACTCTGGTTTCCTCCCACATCCCAAAAACATGGACGCAAGGTAAATTGAATGTTCTAAATGGCCCTGTAGTGTGTGTATGAGTGTGTGGCTGTGTGAGTGAGTGTGTACTTAGCAATGGATTGGCGCCCTGTCCTGGGTGCATCTGCCCAGCGCTCGAGATATTCTCCCCTGGATGGGCATGGGGAACCCCACCCCCACCCACGACCCTCATAAAGGAATAAGCGGAAAATAATGAATGAATGAATGAATGAATGAATGAATGAATGTTAAGAAGATTGGACCAACATTTTTATAGAAACAATGTGAGAGAATTATAATGTCATACAATAAATAATAATCTCAAGTTAATCAGACTCAAGGTAGTTTTGCAAACTTGTGACTAACGAATTAAACTTAAATAAAAAAAAACAACACAGAGTAAGTTGTGAAGTGATGTGCTGGGTATTTATCTTATTTTAAGACCTTTCGAGGACCAGACGTTCTGATTCCATCCTAATAAGCAAAGCCATATATTTCAAGGAAGGTGTTCGTTCCTTTTTACATGACCATAAATACGTAAATAACATAAGATGAAAGTCTAAGGTGAAAACATGTTGTTTTATTATCTACTAAGCACAAGAGATTTAATAAAGGAAGTAGTGGTGTTGATTTAAGAGCTTTGAACCATGGCTGAAAGGTAAGGAAGAAATTTTCAATACACCCTGTCTCGAGAATGGAGATGTGACCCAGTGAAGTGAGGGTCATATTTCCCTCAGCCAATTTAATTGGTATTTTAAAGATATCTCACCCCTACACCATCTCTCCTGTCGGACTCTTTGAAGTGGAACATTGCAATTACACACAGGAGAAGATTTTACCCAGCTAATAGAGATCTGAGGCATTTGCTTCGAGTCGCACTTGCCTGGTGTAATATGATGACTAATATGGTGACAGCCATTGTCTGTGTTCCTAAGGGAACACTTCAGAAGATTGGATTCAGAAAAAGACAAAGCATTTTTAAGAAATGCACTTCTGATATAAACAAATGGATTTTAAATGACGGAAAATGTTTTATATTGTGTCAAAAGTTGTCTGTACTGTGAGTGTTCTGTAAGTGTGGCTACCGCAAATGTCATAATTCTTACAAAAGCAAATCATCTGTTTAACAGAATAAGGTACTCATGTTAAAAATGTATAACAAGCATATTACTCTGTTCTCGTAAAAACACACATTTTCACATCTATATTCATGTTAACTTCAAAATAATTTAAATGGTCCTTGCCTTTGAGAGGATTTGGCACTAACTTGACAGCGCGCTGATTATACATAATATACTGTTAATTAATATGAATTATTTGAGGGCAGTGCGGTGATATAGTGCTTAGCACGTCCATCTCTCAGCACTGGGGATTCAGATTTGAATACTGACCTGGAATTTTCTCCGGTTTCCTTTGACAGTTCTAAAAAATTGGCTATTCTAAATTGCAACTATATATTGTTTGTGTCTGAGTGAGTATGTGCCCAGCGATGGATTGGCAGATACACCCAGAACAGGGCACCAATCTATTAATGAGCACACATAAGCACACAGAGACACACACACACACACACACACACACACACACACACACACACACAGCCACATTATATAAGGGCAATTAAGAGCAACCAATTAAGCTTGAATCAACAGAAACGTTCAACCCAGGATGGGCATGGGAACCCCCAACAACCCTAGTATAGGATTAAATAAAAGATAATAAGATTAATTATATGAATGTACAGGTCAAAAGTTTTTAAACACCTTCTCATTTATTGTGTTTATTTTTATGACTATTTACATTGTAGATTCTCACTGAAGGCATCAAAACTATGCATGAACACACGTGAAGTTGTGTATTTAACAAAAAAGGTGAAATGACTGAAAACATGATTTATATTCTAGTTTCTTCAAAATAGCCACCCTTTGCTCTGATTACTGCTTTGCACACTCTTGGCATTCTATCAGTGAGCTTCAAGAGATGAAATATTTTTAGATGTGCCTATAAGGGTTAACTAGTGTAATTAATTAGAGTGCCAACAGTGCGCAAAGCAGTAATCAGAGCAAAGGGTGGCTATTTTGAAGACTAGAATATAAAATATGTTTTCAGTTATTTCACATTTTTTTGTTAAGTATGTAACTCCTCATGTGTTCATTCATAGTTTTGATGCTTTCAGTGAGAATGTACAATGTAAATAGTTGTGGAAATAAAGAAAACGCATTCAATGAGAAGGTGTGTCCAAACTTTTGACGTGTACTGTAAATGTTGTGTTTGTTAACAATATACATTCACAGGAGCCAAGTTTAAATGCTAAATCAACGTTGAAAGCAAAAGTTTAACGTGGCATAAGAAAATGATAAATCTTAGAAATGTCTAGACAATAATGTGTGCTTTTCTAAAAGTGTTGATTAAAAGATAAATCAAAGTTTAATGAACTGCAAAATGTAAAACGGGTTCACAGGTGTATAATTCAAATTTGTCTGTTTGTGTTAATCCCACATGAAAATTAGGAGGGAACAAAGCAGCATAGTGTATAAAGATCAGCGATGTTCAAAGTCAAAAGTGAGGATCCATAGCAAAGAAATACTTTAAACAGCATACATACATACATACATCAACCGGAGTGTGCCGCTTGTCCGAGAATAAGGAAGAAACAGTTGTCCTTTCATCATCAAGACAGCGCCAGGGCACCCTGTTAAGTTCAATGCCCAGTGTTGGTGGTGTGAGAAACACAAGGGCATGGAGCATAACAATGCTGTAGGCTGCTGTTAATCAATGAGTCTAGATTTTGAGGTCAGGTGATAGCATCAGTTGACACAAACTGCAGTTTTTCTATTATACAGCCAGACATGCTGAAAGACAAGAAGTTATGGGACAAAACAGAGATGCTAAGACTTCTATTTCCTGCTTGGAACACCAAAAGTGTGCACCTTGGGAGTAGACTGGCTGACTGCATTCAAAACATACATCTGCACAAGCTTGAGGTACTGACTGGATGGCAGATGTTTTTACTTTCTAAGGTAACTGCACATCATGGTCCGCTAAAGGAGCTGTACATACATGTCGATTAAATTAGTCCATAGTTGAGCAATACAAAGGGAATACAACTGAACATGGGACAGGAGAATTAAAAAATGTACAAAAACTTTTTGAAAATCTTAGTTAAACAGGCGACATGTCTAATAATAAAATGAAACAATGAGTCTCACTCAAAAATAATGAAACAAGTTTCCAATAGGGTGGCATTGTGGCTTAGTGATTATCTCATTCGCCTCAACATTCCCGGTTTAAATCCCAATCTGGGTTGAGTGTCCATATGTTCTCCGCGTGTTCGCATAGGTTTTTTCCAGGTTCTCCGGTTTCCTTGCACAGTCCAAAAACATGGATTGAAGGTAAATTAGTCTCTTAAAATCCCCTCTATTGTCTTTGTGTGTGTGTGTGTGTGTGTGTGTGTGTGTGTGTGTGTGTGCCCTGCGATAAATTGGTGCCCTGTCCCGGGTGTATTTGCATAGCGCGCAAGACGTTTTCTCCTGGATGGGCATGGGGAACCCCACCGCGACGCTAGTAGAGAACTAAGCAGAAGATAATGAATGAATGAAAGTTTTAAATAGTTGGACAGGAGAAAATGAAACAGTGCAGCACTGTGGATCCATGTTCGAATCCCAATCTGGGTGGAGTTTCCAAGTTCCCTACAAGTCTGCATGGGTTTTCCCTGGGATCCTCTCACAGCCTATCCACATGGACTCAAGGTAAATTGGCTGCTTTAAATTGCCCCCACAGTTCGTGTGTGCGTGTGTCTGTGTGTCCAGCGATGAATTCATTAGGTTATTGTTAAAAGAAACATTTGTCAAATACATGTATTTGTTATTGTAATGTTTGCTTAGTTTTTAACATAATTTTCTAAACTTACTCACATTTTAGGATTGGCATAAAAACAGCTTGTGCATGTTAATCCTGCAGTACATATTATAGTGACATGTATAATTTTAGTTGGGGGGAGGTAGTTTGGGGGGTTGGGGGGTATTACAGCTGTCCTGCCCTGTTTTATGGCACCCATTGAGACTGAAGGTTACATGGCGTAGCTAAATATTTACAAATATCAAAAACAAATGACATATTTTACATTGGTACAGTTGACAAGATTTACAGCCATTTTACTAAAGAAGCAAGCAAGTAGGAATTAGAGTGAAACAGAATAAACAAGGTCGCTGGGAAAGAGCATGCTCCTCTACACTGATCTATTCGATCATCTATTCGATTTTGCTTTGACAATCTTTGATTGATTGTACTCATTGATTATTGGTTCTAATTTCAGTAAGTACATCAGCAGTCAAAACTCTGGACACACCACCTTCTTACTCCATTATTGGTCCACAAACCGATGTGTGTACAGTGTGTAATTGTAGAATGGATGGAGCCATGTACATAAAGTCCATCTTTATGGTAAGTGGAACCATAGCATGGACAGTAAGGTGTGTGCTCTATGTAAATAATAATCTGTAAAAATTCAAATTGTAAAAAATAATTTTAAAATTGGTTTAATTTTGGAATTAATATTGGACCTCAAAGTTAAACCAATTTATAAGTTCATCAACTGCAAGAAATGTTACCTAATAAGAAAAAACAAAGTTCACTGTAATGTGGCATTTTTATGGCTCAGATGCATCTGTAATACACTCCACCTGCAGGTGCATGTGAATCCAATTATTTTTCCAGCATTGGCCAGACCCCAAATAATGATTTAATTAATAAAGTTGATGGTGCTGAGTCTGCTAGTGAAACTGCAGAAAGAAAGATAATAACAACCACAATTTTTCAGTCACCTTCTCTCTGCCTCCTGCATTTTTGCTGCAAATGAGCCTTACCCCATTTTATTCTCGCACCCTAAAGCAATAAGACCAGAGAGGAGCGTGATTTATTGTAAATAAATCACAGGAAAGGTGCTGTTTGGCACAACACTAAGCGGAGTACAGTTATACCTCTTTCCCATGATTAATTCACAATGCAAAGTGCCTTACTGCTTTTATAAAAATGTTACAAACACACTATAATAAAAAAACAAGGTTTAATTCATAAATGCGTTTTTAAAGGCAAACTCCTTAATAAACTGGTCTTCCGTTATGTAATCTGATTGCTGGTTATCATGATTCCGGTTTCTCTAACAATCAAATCTAGCATAATGCAGTTTAATAAACATTGGAAAAATAATATATTGTATACACATTCATACAAATGTGAAGTGGTCAGAGATGTGCATTATTGTCAATAAAGTCGCATCTGGACAAACGGCTCGGCCAATCAGATTTAACGACTGAAAATACGCATGTTATGTTAGGGGAGTGGTAGCTGAGTGGTTAGCTCATTGGACTATCAATCAGAAGGTTGGGGGTTCAAATCCCAGGTCCACTGAAGTTATCAATGTCGGTCCTTGAGCAAGACCCTTAACCCTCATTGCTCCGGTTTCAACCCTGTATTCTGACCCCAACCAAGTTGGGATCCTTGTAAGTCGCTTTGGATAAAAGCGTCTGCTAAATAACTAAATGTAAATGTAATGTTATACACTGCTCAAAAAAATAAAGGGAACACTTAAACAACACAACGTAACCCCAAGTCAACCACACTTCTGTGAAATCAAGCTGTCCAGTTAGGAAGCAACACTGACTGTAAATCAATGTCACTTGCTGTTTCACCTTGCCCTTTACTGACATCACCACATGGCTGTTCTTTTGTGTGCTCCTCACCCAGCCAGATGCAGTTATGTAATACTGCCTGTGTTTATGTAAGGGAGCCACTGGACAAACAAGGACCAGACATTAAATGCAGTATACTTTCAGTATAGCTTTCTTTTATTACAAACCACAAACAACAAGTATGGAGAATTTGGCAATAACATGAGTAATTGATTTATTTACTGCATCAGACACTTAACCAAAAGATATTGTTTAAAACTTTGTAAAGCATAGATGAATACATCAATCGAGCTTGCTAACCAATCTGTTTCAGGTGGAATCATTTAGTTGTGGTCGAACAGTCTCATGGTTCAAAAATACATCAGTTTTTTTTTTCTACACCCAGCTCTCACGCATCAGTAGTTTTGTGAAAAACATGGAATCTGAGACAATATTAGAAGCTTTCCCTGCAGGCTCTTCTTTGAAACTGAATGCTAGAGCAGGCCCACTGATAGCATGCAGCTTTCTCTCCTGGCACTGATGACAGTTAAGGCATCCATATTCTAAACAAAGGCACATTTTTGGCATTTCAAACCCACCGTTTTAAACCTAGCACATCATGCAAGCATTTTTGGGTTTTAATGAAGAACTCGGAGGGAAAGTAGTCCAGTTAAAGCTACTGTATAGACCTGCAGAATAGCACCATGTACTAAACAGGTTTTCATTTAGACTGCCAGAAAAAGAATGTCATCAAAGGTTTTTAGCATAATAAGTGTGAACGAAATGGGATGTGGGATCATTTTAACTGGAGCCCTCAGGGAAGCGCACTAGTATGCAGTGACAGGGAAAACAGCCTCAGTTAACCTTATGAAACCTCTCAGTCACTCAGCATTGTGGTCCTGCTTTCTGGGAGACCACAGCGGTCTGATAAATATATCATTTCTTTGGCTGATAGGTCTACAAATGGAATCAGTTTTGTAGCAGGAGTCTGCCTATGCACTGCATTTTGTCATCCACTGCACTGGCTGATAAAGGGAGCCTCAGGGGAAGCGACCTGCCAATTCATATTCACACTACAGATTTTCCCTCACTTCTGGAGGCTGGGTGCTTTCTGGGGAAAAGATGCCATTGTAACTTAAAAAATGTCCCTCCTGCACAGTATAGAACTGTCATTAACCTTCCGTTTTCGTTCCAATATTTCCTGTTTAAAGCTTCAAAACACAAATTTTGCATTATCAAATGTCTGCTTTTACAAGGATTGTGAATTTGGCACCCCCATGTGAAGGAAAATGAATGGCTGGATTTCTTTTCGTCCGCCTTGCTATTCATTTCAATTATATCTAATTGCATTTCAAATTCAAATGTATATATTATTCTCCTGCAAAACAATATATAAATTATTAACCAAATACAATGGTCAAAATTTGTTTTAAATAAAAAAAAAATAAAACAATATAATTCCAATATGAAGTGAATTTCATGTTTTTATCCTCATATTTATAAGCATGCATTAATACTTAAAACGAAGGCATGTTTCAGACAGTTTGAGAAAGACCCTCTCATCTTCTTCCATGATTGTAAGCCATTGTGCAGGAAAAAAAAATAAAAAATCAGTGCTTTAAAAAGAGCAGTGACCTTTACCCCAACGTTGGCATTTTTTGCAGACGGAATTATTGATTTTGAGTCTGTTTTTCTTAGTCAAGATCAGTGCCTGACCTGACAAACCCTATTTTGACTAAATAAGTACAATCCTTCAGACACACTCAAACAACTTATACAATGTTTTATTTAAAAAGAACATATAAATATGACTATAACTTGCTACTATTCATTAAACATAGGTGAGAACATACAAATCGTACATTACTCTAATTTTGATAACGTACCATATTTGCTGTACTGTACATTTTCGCCTACATTCTTTCCCCCTGATTTTGTAAGTTTGTCAACTGACAAATATATGAACAGTCTATAATTTTTATAATTGTTTTGACAGTAAGTGATCAGCAAGAATGTCAAAATGAAAATCCAGAAACGTACAATGTATAAATTGTATGAATGTATTTGTATTTTGCAGAGAGAAATAAGGATTTGATCCCCTACCAGTCACTAAGCGTTCTGGCTCTACAGACCAGTTGGATGCTCCTAATCAATTTGTTGCCTGCATCAAGGACAGCTGTCTTAAATTGTCACCTGTATAAAACACACCTGTCTACTGCCTCAATCAGTCAGTCTGGGGCTTCATGCTAAATTTAATGTTGTGGGGTATCATTGAACTTGAGAAAGGTGAGAGATCAGCCCATAACTACATGGGAGGAACTTGTTAGTGCTCTTAAGGAAGCTGGGACAACAGTCACCAAGAAAACCATCGGTAACACATCAAACCATAATGGATTAAAATTCTGCATTGCCCACAATGTCCTCTTGCTCATGAAGGCACATGTGCAGGCTCATCTGAAGTTCGCCAAGTAACACCTGAAAGATTCGAAAAGTAATTGGGAGAAGGTGCTGTGGTCAGATAAGACAAAAATTAAGCTCTTTGGCTTAATTTACCTCAACTCCCATTTATTTTCCTCATGTTTGGAAAAAACCAATGCTGACTATGATCCAAAGAACATGGTCACCATTGTCAATCATGGATGGTGGAAACATTGTTTTGTACAGTGTTTCTCTGCTAAGGGCACAGGACTTCTTTACTACATCTATAGGAGAGTGGAGGAAGCCATGTAGTGTCAAATCCCGAGTCACAACCACCTTACCTTTAACAGGACATTAAAAATAGGTGGTTGGGCTTTCCAGCATGAAAATGATCCAAAACATAAAGACAAGGAAACAAAGAAGAGGCTCATAAAGTAGCACTTTAAGGTTATGGAGTAACCTAGCCAGTCTCCTAACTGTAATCCCTTACAAAACTTATGGAGGAAGCTGAAGCACCAAGTTGCCAAGCGACAACCTCAAAATCTTAATGATTTAGTGATAATGTACAAAAAAGAGAAGACCAAAATTCCGCCTGACGTGTGCAAACTTCACCAACTACAAAAAATATCTGACTGCCGTGCTTGCCAACAAAGGTTTTGGATAAAAAAACTTATTTCTTTCTGGAAAATGCAATATAATTTATACAATGTGATTTTCTGCAATTTCTTTTTGATATTATATTTCTCACTTTTAAAATAAACCTACCCTTAAAATGATATACTGTTCATATCTTAGCCAGGGGGCAAACTTACAAAATCAGCAAGGAATCAAATAATAATCTCCTCCACTGTATGCATTTTTTATTTAAGTTATAATCTTTATGTAAACTTCTCTTGGCTTACTGGTGAATTTATTAAGTACACTTCCTTATTTGGGCGGTCCTAAGCTTGTGGTTAAGGAACTAACTCGTTTCGATTTCCGGTCCCACTAAGTACTAAAGCTGAGACACCTAACCCCAATTGCTCCCCTGGCACTGCATACAGGCTGCCCACCGCCCACTTCACCACTGTGTGTATATGTGTGGGTTTTACTGCTCAGATGGGTTAAATGTGAATGACAAATTCCTCTGAGTGTAAGCACATTGGAAAAAATAGATAACTCTCCACTTTGTATACCATACATTCTTTTAAATTCTTCCAATTGCCATATAAGCACTTAGTCCATCTATATGAACTTAGCTTATTTGTTTATCTACATATTTTGTTGGTTCCCTATCCTATGTTGATGTGTTGTGCTGATGCTGCTGGATTGGTTGTGTCAGGTTGCTGACATTTGCAAACAGAACAAACTGATTAAACAGACAATTAGTGTCGAAACAAGGAGATTTAGCTATTAAAGTGTAAAGGGCTTATGTAAAAGATTCCACACCTCTGCTCTATTTTTCTGTATTTTCTAGGCTCTAATAAAAAGAGACTTTCTTATATTAAACATACAGGGGTTGGACAAAGAAATTGAAACACCTGTTATTAGGTATAAAGTTCAATTATCAGGGTAAGAGCACAGTTTTAGTCAAAATATTGCAATGCACACAACATTATGGGTGACATACCAGAGTTCAAAAGATTGGTTTGATGAACATAAAAGTGTAGTTAAACATCTCCCATGGTCCGCACACTCACCAGATCTAAATATTATTGAGCCACTTTGGGGGGTTTTGGAGGAGCGAGTTAGGAAATGTTTTCCTCCTCCAGCATCACATAGTGACCTGGCCACTATCCTGCAAGAAGAAGAAGAATGGCTTAAAATCCCTCTGACCACTGTGCAGAACTTGTAGTTGTGATTCCCAAGACGAATTGACGCTGTAATGGCCGCAAAAGGAGGTCCTACACCATACTAATAAATTATTCAAATCCCAGGTCCACTGATGTTACCAATGTGGGTCCTTGACCAAGACCCTTATTGCTCCAGGGTGTTGCATCAAGCCTGTGTTCTGATCCCAACCAAGTTGGGATACTTGTAAGTCGCTTTGGATAAAAGGGTCTGCTAAATGTTTCATTATCCAACCCCTATATATATATCTTCAGTTATTATGTAATGAATAAACAGTAATTTTATTGAATAGGCCATTTTTTGTCATATGTTTTTAACCTTCTGTTCCCATTATTAATATTGGGCATTTGGACACTTATTTTTACTATGAAATTAATTAAATACTGATTAAAAACCTTTGTCTAAGACTGTGAAAAGATGTTTTATATAATTAAAAACATATATAATTAATAACTGATCGCTTTAATTAACTGGTAAAATAGAATGTCCTTTTCACTATTAGTGAATAGTCTTGGTCAAAAAAGGGCAAAATAAAAAAACATTTTTTAATGCATAAATTACAAAGTAAAAAGCATGTTTTGTAAAAATTGACCTTTTAAAATGATTCTGTTAAATTAAGATTATTTTTGTCATATGGTTTTAATCTTCTGTTCTTTCCTATTGTGCCATGTTTGTGTTATGACCTAGTCTAGCACCAGCGCAGCACAGTGGGTGTCACTGCTATGAATCTTCCTGCCTGGACACCCTTTGGAACTGAGACATAACAAGAACAAGACTATGCAGAAGAATGAACAGGTCCTGTCTGCTCTCTTGTCACATGCAGTTGGGTTTTTAGAACCACTCATGGGTAAGACAGTGGGAAAAAGGCTTTACTGCAGTTGTGCAAAGGGGCCAAGGAGAGGTTAAGCACAAGCTGACAGGGTGAGTTCCAGAGTGGAGTGTGTGCTGCATTAAGCTGAGCCAGACTGCTGCTGCTTTTAGACTGTGATGTACTGCTCTTAAACCTCATGTTCTGTTAACTACAAAGCAATGTATGTCGCTCTGTCTCTGGCTGTCACCCAATTTCGTAGTCAAGTCTAGCCAAAGTTAAAACTTTATTGTCAGTACCACATGCCAAAGTTTTTAAAAAGACCCTACTGTACTGTCCTAATTTATATGCAAGTTATCAATAATATCTTTATGTTCTAAAAATTTAGCTTTCAAATATGTGTTTGGCTCTAAATAGCACTAGCATTTCAGAATACAGCAAAATGTTGAGCCTATAAAAATAATCATTAATCATAAACTTATCCATCCATCACGCTCCACTTTATTTTATGGTAGGGTTGCAAGGGGGTCCCCCATGCCCATTTTGGAAGAACGTTTCGGGAGCCAATCTATCACTGGGGACACACTCACTATATAGGGGCAATTGAAAGCAGCAAATTTACCTTGAATACATGTTTTTGGACTGTCGAAATAAACTGGAGAACCTGGAGGAAACCTACATGGACACGGGGCGAACATGGAAATTTTGATCGAGATTCTGATTTTAATCTCTAGTGGTGAGAGGAGAACAAACTAATCACTAACTCACTGTGCCTCCCCAAATTACGCCATAATTCCCCCTATTCAAACAATATTAAAGTGTGATAAAGGGATAAATTCCATATTGCCTACTGTGCTTACACACAGAGGAATTTGTCCTCCACATTTAACCCATCCGTGCAGTAAAACACACTCACTAGTGTAGTAAGCACACATGCCCAGAGCAGTGGACAGCCTTGAGTACGGCACCTGGGAAGCAATTGGGGTTTGGTGCCTTGCCCAAGGACACTTCATAGCACTTGGTGGAAATGGGATGGTCTAATCTTAAGGTTATAAAAGTCTGAAAAAGTTTTTCAATTATTGGTATCGGGAATCAAAGGCTGGTTCTTTAACCACCAGCCCACGACTGACCCATTCTTAGCTTCAAAGTTAAAACAAAGTATAAAATGATGAAGTATGAAATGAAATATAAAAAACAAAAACCAGCAACCACAAGTTGGCTATACAATGAACCCCTATAGGGCAATAATGTATTTAGTATCATGAGGTCATCGTAAGCATCTGACAGTAAGCTTGAGGGCGTCATTAAAGTGATCAAAGTGTGTATGTCATGTGATGACCTATTGCTTAATTCTAATAAAAGTTTTTGTTGTAGTATTCAGTAACAAAAGAATGTAAAACTTTGCTATATTTTGGTCACAAACTTTGTTATATCTAAAACACATAAGCAATATCACTAGACGTCTTTTGCTCTCACAGTTTGTAACTTTCTATGTACTAATGTACCTTTCTCCCTAGATGCAGAAAAAAAATCTTCCCAATCCCACTAAGCACTATGGCTGAAGTACCCTTGGGCAAGGCACCTAACCCCAATTGCTCTCTGAGCGCCGTGTACAAAGCTGCCCATCACTCCAGGCACGTATGCTTATTTTTACCAGTGTGTGTATATGTATGTTTCACTGCACTGATGGGTTAAATGTGGAGGACAAATTTCTCTGAGTGCAAGCACAGTAAGCAAACCAGATCACTTTATTTATACTTATCTGTAAATGGTTGTTGCTCTTGGGGGCTTTGAAAATTATACATTAAGCAAATATAAACAGTCGATATAAGCAAATTAACCACAAACCTCAGCCACTTTGTTAAGCTAGCCTTAAAAACATGACTATGATATTACTAACACCACATGCTGTGGATTTGTAATTACTAAATAACAGTGTGTGCTCGGATTCTGCTGTTCAAATCTGTTTAGCAGAAGATATTATGGTGTTAGAGAACAGCCGTTTGTGTTAAATGCCAATCCTTTTAAAAACTAAAAATAAATAAAAATTAAATGAAAGACTTTTGATATTTTTATATTGATGCACTGTTTGATCGTGAGTTAGGTAGTTGGATTGGAGAGTTTGCTGTATGATTTACTGCTGAATTTTGTGTAAGTGGGAATTTGCGATTTACATTGACACAATATAGAGATGCCGCACCAGCAGTAGAGACAAGAAGTGACAATGCGACCAGATGTTATGCAATTTTAAAGAAAATAGCCCTTGATGTATAGTACAGATAAGACTGTAGTGACCAGTGGTGATCTGAAAAGAGTTTACCCGGGTGTGTAATGTGATTTCTTTAAATCAGAAAACTACACTGTGATACCTACAGAGGAGCTGATCATCATAATTCCAGCATAAAATACATTTATTTAATTAATAAAGAGAATTTATGAATCATGTTATCAATAAACTTTTGCATTCACTTATGGGTCACATTACACCATTTTGCAGTTTTTAAATTCGGAATCAGCAAAGCAGCTCCACGTGCCCCAGTGTAGTTAAAAATAACAATAGAGAAGAAAATTTACATGAGATTTTCTATTTTTAGCATTTAATTTAGACACCACAAGTCCATCATTTCAAGTATTGCAAAATGTGAAAAAAAAAATCACAAAAAATACTGTGTGAATGGCTGAGGACGTTTGTGGAATGTGGTGCTTGGCACATTCGTAAATGGAATGCTCTAAAGTGCCCCATATAGTGTGTGTGGATGTGTGAGTGAGTGTGTGCCCAGCAATGGATTAGCTCCCTATCCAGGGTGTATCTGCCCAGTGCCTGAGATGTTCTCCCCTGGATGGGTATTGGGAACCCCACTGCGACCCTAGTAGTGGAATAAGCAGAAGATAATGGATGGATAATTGTAAATTGAAGTGTGTAGTGTAGTGTTTGTACCAAACAGTTGTGTTTGGCCCTAGCATAGGCAGACGGTCAGAAAGCTTAGCAGAAGAGGACAACAGGGGGAAAATAAAAAAAATAAAACTTAAAAATTCATAGGTAGTATATAAGTTCTTATCATTAAAGATGAAAATGACAAGATTATTTGAAAAAATTTAAAAACATATTCTTTATATTAGATTAAGTCATTCATTCATTATCCTCAATTATGGTCACTCAACTTTTCAGGCACTGGGTGGATTCACAGGGCGCCAATCCATCGCTGGGCACGCACACACACACACACACACACACACACACACACACACACACACACACAC
>JAOUQT010335613.1:0-12167 GCA_025769995.1 Xyliphius kryptos | reverse complement strand
CATCACACCACAATGTTATATGATGACTAAACATATTCATATATAAATATACATAATATTTTTTTTGTTTTTAGTTTGCAGTGACCTACCTTATTAATAAAGTTTGTTCTGACGCTGTCAGGCTCTGATTCATAAAGGAATATTGTATTCGCGTCTTTTGTTGTAAGAGTTCCATTGATAATCACTAAAAATATCATTAAAAAGTTATTTAAATGTAAAATATATATGTCAGAAAATAAAAAAAGAGCACAGGGCGGCACGGTGGCTTAATGGTTAGCACGTTCACCTCTCAGTAGGTTCGAGTTTCCATGTTCTCCCTGTGTCTGTGTGGGTTTCCTCCAGATTCTCTGGTTTGATCCCACAGTCCAAAGACATGGATTCAAGATAAACTTAACCGATTAAGCGATGAGAACCTCATCGTGACCCTGGTAGGGAATTAAGCGAAAGATTATGAATAAATGAACGAAAAAAGAACACATACTTTACCTCTATCCATAGATGTACAGCTCATGTTTGTAATGTTAGGTTCTATAATACATTGTGTATTGGAGGTGCACCTGTGTTGTTTCTGGAATTCAGAACTCAAAATGCTTCTATTTTCGCAGGTACAGTTTAAAAGTGTTTTGTTTACAATTTGTGTACAATCTGAAAAGATAAAAAAAAAGTAACATCATATTTTAAATTTACATTTACTAAAAATAAGTTTTATAAAGAGCATTATAAAAAAGTGGTTATTAGTCATGTAAAAAGAATTCAAGTTGTTTTATGTACACCACTAAGTAACACCAGTGTAGTGGAATTAGGGTCTGACAGGAAACATGAATTTGTCACAGTGAATGGTTTTGACTAGGTACTGAACAACCAGTAAAATGTACAGTGTTATTTATGAGACTTGTGCAAAATGGTTCGGTAATGATAGTTTGGCAGATGATATAGCCATGCATTGTATCATTTTTTTAGCCACACTGTCAATATAATGTTATTTTGATTAGACTTACCTTTTGTAACTGTAGCATTCTTTAATAATGTTTCATTTATATTTACATTAAAACTTCTTAGAAAATCAGTGAAGCTTTGGTATGCAGATTCCTCTATTTCAAGCACCGCGTAATATGTTTTTGTCCAATTTTCTAATAACATATAACAATGAAATATGCACTCAACAAAAATACACAATATAATTTACAGAGTAAACAAATGATGATAAAACAATTACCTGCTGATGTAACCTACAAATTAAAAATAACAACTAATTAAGGTTAATAGTAACTGAAATCTGAAATGAAAACCACCAACAAAACCGTGTTACTTTGTTACAATAATGTTCTTATTACAATATTTCTCTTCACATTAGTAACTTACTTTAGATTTAACCTGTTTTTCCCCCATTGGTATGACTGCACTAAGTTCAACTGTTTATCTGTGTTTAATGATGGTGCAGCAAATAAGCTACTGGGTCTTTTTTCTTAAAACAATAACATTAAAAAATAGTGCTCTGGACACTGTGCTGGCAGACACAGCAAACCTTCTTGCCTCAGTTCACATTAATGAGAACATCAAATATGGAATAACTTTTCTTATTAGTAGTACAGTCGCCAATATGACAGCAGCTATCAGATGTCACACACTTGACTGTATTTTACAGTCAATTAAGAACAAGTCAGCAGTCTTATTATGGAATTTTAGACTATCAGTTAAATATCTGTAATATTCTTGGTATTTGAATTCCTTAAATTTGGGAATAGCAGTCCAGTGTACGGCTATTTGAAAGCCAAACAGCTCTTAACATCCATTAATGTCATTATATAACTACAAAAGGGTGTTTTATCATCATATTTAAAATACAAGCTCTTTTTTGAAGTACCTGCTTATTCTTTATTATTAAAATAGCTTTTTAGTTATAGTTGTTAAAAAACTTAATTTGCACCTCTAAAACTAGAATTTCTTCACCCAAAGCATTTTATTAGTCATTTACTCCACACATGATTGTGGTTTATGTAAGACAAAAACAATGCCTAAATAATTTGCAGTTTTCTGTTAAAACAGGGTATTTACAAAACTATGATTAATAACGTTTTTCCAAAGTCATTCAAAAAGATGGACGTACCTTTAAACACCATCCTATCAGGATTAGAATGATCACTGTGGAGAATTTCATCTCGAGGCTAGATTTTAAGCAAAGAGAGAACCACTGTTATTGTTAGAAAAGTATCCATACATTACATAATTAAGAAAAGACTAATTATCATTATAATTATAATAAAATAGTAATATACTATTTTTAGTTTTCGCAAAAACATTAATCGTTTTTGTGGTCAAATAATGAGGATTGGTCGTACAACAAATAGTAAACTGGCAAAGAGAGCATTACCCTAAAATCTATGCAACACAAATTAAGATGTTCGAGTAACAGTGCTAAGCTCTGTAATAAGGAATAAGACTATTTAATAAATGTTTTTTGATTTTATGTTAATTTCCTTAAAATAAGAGTATCATTGATGGTCTTGAAACTTACCTTTATCAAAAACTTTTTTGTTGCACTACTGCATACAAAATGTCAGATAGTTGTGAGGTGAAGCAACTAGAGGCTTAACCTATAAAATCTTACTAATACAGTTCCTTGTTCTCTTGTACCTGCAACATTACAGTGACTGGTTATTTGCATTACATAGTTGAAAATAATAAGATCATTTCTTTTTACAGATAACTTTGTGATAACCTCATTTGACTTTCAAATATGTCCTGTAATTCAAATAACTGTTACTTTCCAGGAAACATCACGCAAACATGAACAACTTAATGTACAGACTTATCTACTGTGTCTATTATTTTATCAGTATACACCATATGAAGGTAAATTGGTTATAGCGGTTACATCTTAAAACAATTTGTAAAAATAATTGTGATGACCGCTATGTAACCTAAAGCCTGTACAGTGACTAAGTTTAAACTAAACTGAATTGGTATGTAGACACAAACATTCTCATTGGTGTAATTTGGCCTTTATTTTGTTAATCCTATTTTAACCACTCATATCTCAGAAACTGTATATCTGAACTAATTCCAAAATAGAATACATAGACAAACATTTAGGGACACCTTTTAATCATTGAATGAGATACTTTACTCAATCTATTTTTTGAACTGTAGTAATTTCTCGGCTCTAAAATGGAACAATTTCAATCCTAGATCTCAATGAATAAAATATTTCAGTTGAAAATATTTTATTAGTAGATAGTGGAATGCGTTAAGTACGAAATAACATGAAAATGTAATTCAAAATAATCCCATTGAGGTCTGGATTTAGAATCATACTCAAAATCAAATGACAAGCTGATCCAACTTCAGTGGAAATTCCTTAAGACAAGTTAAAATGAGGCTCAGTAGTGGGTGTGGCCTCCACCTGCCTGTATGACCTCCCTACAACGCCTGGGCATGCTCCTGATGAGGTGGTGGATGTTCTCTTCTACAGCCCCCTCCATGTCTTCTGGTGTACTTGGCTGTCTTATGGTATCTGCTTCATGTTCTGGACATTGTGCTGACAAACACAACAAACCTTCTTGCCACAGTTCGCATTGATGAGCCATCCTGATTAAGCTGCACTACCTGAGCAACTTGTGTGGGTTGTAGACACCGCCTCATGCTACCTCTATGGTGAGAGAGAACTGACCAAATGCAAAAGTGACCAAATCAGCCAGAAAGTATGAGAACAGAGAAAAGGGGTGTGGTCACCACCTGCAGAAGCAGTCCTTTATAGGGGGGTCTTGCTAAGTGCCTCGTTTTTCGACCTGTTGTCTGTTCCATTTGCACAACAGCAAGTGAAATTGATTCACAATCAGTGTTGCTTCCTAACTGGAACTTGTGTAAGTGTCCATTTTATTTGTTTGAGCAGTGTGTAGGTCACAATCATTTATTGCAATTAGCATGTCTTTGGAATGCTGAAAAAAATCAAGAGTTCACAGAGAAACCCCTCACAGGCAAGAGAAAGACGTTCAAATTTTACCCAGAAATCACCCTTGTTTGTCCAAGTTTGGAATTATACCCAGGACATTGTTGTGAGGCAGAAGTGTACTGCTGAATCACTGTGATACCTCAGTCCCACAGTTACAGTTGTATGAAATCAAGTAACCAGCTATGCATGTTGGCCCAATTTATGCTTCCAATTTTTTGGGAAATTTTAGGTTGAGTTTGTTCCGTCTCTGTTCCAGTATGACAGTGTTCAAATGAACGAAGAAAGATATATAATAAAAGTTTAATGGGAAAGTGCGTCACTGGCTCACACAAAGCTCCGACTAAACAAATTTGGGATGAAACAACGATTCTGTGAGCCAGGCCCTTTTTTTTGCACTATAATGGTCTGATCCGACAAATTCGCTTTGGAATGAATGGACAGAATAGTGAAAACTGTTGCAGCTGCAACGAGAGGTACCACTTTTCAGGTCAGATTTTTATAACGTTTTAATGTTATAAAACCTGTGTAGATGTACCAAAGCATTTGTTCATATATTTCAACATTATGTAATATATCGGATGTTTTAAGAGTCAAGGAGGTGTCTAACACCTTTAACACCAACATTTTTAAGATGCAAAATCCTACGGAAGGACTGTTTAGAATCCATCCAAATTCCTCCAACAAACAGAACATTTTTAGGGATGCATGTTTATATTCCCAACTCTCCCACAGTCCTGTCTCAGGTGTTCCACAAATGAGCTGTACACAATGAAAATCAAGAGATGCCATGGTATGATATACAACTAAATGTAATTCATATGAATTTGCCATTGTAAACATTCTAAATTTAAAAAGCCAAAAAGGTTGTCAGTATTTCTTTGCTATTAATAATTGGAAGACTAGGTTTGGTGGTTAGCACATCTGTCTCTCAGCAGTGGTTTTCCAGACTTGTTTTGCCTATGTCCATATGGTACAGTTTTCTCCAGTTTCTTTCTACATTTTAAAAACATGGACAGGAGTGTGTACTCAGAGACAGAATGGCACCCTGGCCTGGGTGAATCTGCCCAGCGTCTGAAACGTTCTCCCCTTGGTTGGCATCCCACAACCCTGGTCCCTAATATAGAATTAAATGAAAGATATTTTTTATATTAAACATAAATTACACATGATAAAGGATGCAGTATCCCTAGTGTAAAATACTGGACATATTTCCATAGCTGTTTTGCATATTTCTACACTGATGTTGAACAAGTTTTTATTGCATTATTTGAGTATTGTACATATTGATATATTAATACACCAAGCTGTATTTACATATATAAAATAACTCTCATGCTTCACAGAAAACAAACATGTGCACATGGTAATCCATAGCAACCATTTACTTACTAAATATATCGGAAAAAATATCACATTTAATTAATTATAAGCACATTTACCCCAATTTTTTTTAGATTATTGTTGGCACTGTGCGTATGTTTACTGTTCTCATCTCACAGCAAAAAGATAAGATTTTTGGGTAGCAAGCCCAAGGAATTTTTAGTGTGCGATTTGCATGTTCTCCTTGTGTCTGCATGGAATGCCTCCAAGACCTTACACAGTCCAAAACATGAGTGGATATGTATTTTTCTGCTTCCGAACTGTCTACCTGTCCATGTGGCTCCACCTCCCATTTACAAGCCCATGTCTAATAAACATTGCCTCCTTTTCTTATTTTTATGGTTCAACGTATTTAATGTGACACTTAATTGGGAATACTTTAGCAAAAAGCATAACTTTAAAGATATAATCTTTTTAAAGAAATAATCATTTATTTGTAAACAAAAGCATTTTAATAATGACAACAATACTCCAGAATTATTCTGGAATTATACAAACAGTAAAGAACACCAGGAAATGACATTTTGATGCGTCACTGTCACAAAGATGTTTCCTGCTCTAAATAAGCTGTTTGGCTAAATGGTAGAAAAGTCTCTCTTTCTTCATCCATACTTGGGTTTTTCTCCGATCTGGAAAGGCCATTTATCTGTTCATCATTTGATGTGATTTGCTAAAAAAATAAATAAATTGACTGCAATCAATTGCTGTACACAACCGTTGAAATAATTCTTAAACACGGTGGCTTAGTGGTTAGCACATTCGCCTCTCAGCGCTGGGGATTTCCAGTTCGAATCCCAATCTGGGTAGAGTTTCCATGTTCTGCGTGGGTTTCCTCCGGGTTCTCCGGTTTCCTCCCACATTCCAAAAACACGGATTAGGGGTAAATTGACTGCTCTAAATTGCCCCATATCGCGTGTGAGTGAGTGTGCCCAGGGATGGATTGGCGCCCTGTCCTGGGTGTATCTATCCAGCGTCTGAGACAATCTCCCCTGAAACCCCACCGTGACCCTAGTAGAGGAATAAGCGGAAGAGAATGAATGAATAGTATTACCCTGTGCACTGAAGAAGAGCTGAAACACCACACACAAGTCCTTAATCTTTGAAGGAAAGACTGTATGTTTTTTAGCAGAGGATAAACCGTGCCATCTCTTAAATCCTTCTCTTTCATTGGACCTAATTCAAGAACAAACAAGCCATAGCAGTTTTATATAGTTTGAGGACAGTATGTGTATCTGTGATATTTAAAAAGTTTCACACATGACTTTTATACCTGTGATTAGGCTAATGATGAGTCCAGTAACAACCACAGTAGCAGAGTTGAGTGCACTATACCACATGTAGGACAGGGAATATAGGCCATGCAGCCCAACATGTTTACTGGAATAATTGAAAGAGTTTAATGCAATAGTGATACAATACATTGTACATAAAGGTAAATATATACATAGATACTGTTTACTGTTTAAATATCACACACACCAGTCACTATTTTAGCATAACTTCTTGTTTCTAAATTTTTTGTTTGATGCATCAGTTCAATTACAGACTATATTTTATCAGGTGCCACGGTGGCTTAGTGGTTAGCACGTTCGCCTCACACCATCTGGGGGTTCCCAATTCGAATCCTGATCTGGGTGGAGTTTCCATGTTCTCCCCATGTCCACATGGGTTTTCTCCAGGTTCTCCGATTTTCCCCGCCAGTCCAAAAACATGGATTCCAGGTCAATCGATGCTCTAAATTGCAGTGTATAATGTGTGTTAAGTGTAAGTGAGTCTGTGCCCAGCGATGGATTGGCGCTCTGTTCTGGGTGTATCTGCCCAGTGCCCGAGATATTCTTTCCTAGATAGTAGAATAAGTAGAAGATAATGGATGGATGTATTTCATTTTTCTGTAAACTTAATGATTTCATGTATAATTTATGATTAGGACACAGAGAGATTAAGTACTAATTTGGTAGAAAACCACTCTCAGTAATACTGGTGTGGTGGTAATTGTGTGTTGCACTGCTAAAAGTCAATCACTGGCGTTTTTAAAACACCCCAGTGATACTGCTGGACTACAAATAGTCCACCAACCTAAAAAAAAATATTCTCCTGTAGGTAACATCTTGTAAGCAATAATGAATGGATGGAGACAACAACTAACACAAATTGTGCTAACAGTCTTTGACTTTACAAACTGCAACGTGGAAATATAGTGTATACATTTAAATTTAGCAGACACTTATCAAAGCGACTTCAGAAGTCAGAATTTAAGAATTTAAGTATAATTAAACCTGATTATCATCCATTCTGGTTCTATTTTTCCTTTTATAGCAAGTGCCGTTAAAAAAGGTGTGTTTTGATAGAGGCTTTAATATAACAAAGTCAGGGCACACAGTGTTTAATAACACTAGCAGACTGTTGTGTCTAATCCTCTTATACTGGCACAACACACACTAACTTAAGTCTGCATCAGTGTTACTGCGGTGCTGAGAATCCTGCTTTTTGATGGTCCTGACGACTGAAAACTAACAAGGTATTAAAGAAGTACCAAATGAATGTAAGGTATGTGAAAAAAAGGACAATAAATAAAGAAACAAGTTGTGCCAGTGAATTGAAGTTTAGCAAGCTGACCTGGCTAGCTTGTCCTTATAGAGCAACACTAAATGAATAAAGCCTGTTTAAAACCTAAAATGTAAATCTTTAGATTTGCTTTGAAGCTACAGCCATAATGTAATGTATATGAAAAGTAAGTAAAGCCGATATTTACATTTTAAAATCTGTTGCTGTAAATATTTTTTAATAAAAAATACCTTTGGGAATTTGTGACTGAAGTCCACACTGTGCTTACTGTTGTCATGGTTATGTTCTCATTTTCTGTTGGATCAGTGAAGTTCTGTATCAGTGCAATTTTAGGGGTTGACTGCTGTGTTACAAATTTACCAAGGCCAACCCAAAAGGCCATGATTAGACCGGCAGCAAGTCCCATCAGAGCACCCTAGCAGACATCAATAGTGAGGATTAGACTGAAGTCAGTTCTTACTGCTTAATGATTAAAAAGAATGTTTATTTTGCCATTGACACTCACTTTACTATTAGCCCATCTGAAAAATATTCCAAGACAGAAGAGTCCCAACAAGGGACCTCCTACCATTCCAAAAATACTTAATGCAGCCTTGAAATAAAGAACATTTGATTACAACGTGTAGCATGGCCCAAAAACATGTTGAGCTCATCACATTTTGGGAGTTTGTGTGTTGTTAATACACAAAAACAAATTATTTAAACCACTTAATAACCAAATTCTGATCATACTTGCCTCTAAAACTGAATGTCGCATCATATGGACAGCATAGGCCATTACGAGACTCAAAAGTCCATAGAAAAAAGCTAGGTTTAAAATGATAAAACATGTCAACAGAATTTAAAAGGTACACTTTTGCAAGTGATATATTAAGTTACATTTAATTTGTGTTGTTTTGAAGGTTAATTTTAGAATCTAAAGGAAGTAGAGTAAGATTTCTTACAAAACACAGACAAAGATTTCTTATATAATCTCACCCTGGCCTTAACCTAAAACATTATTCATTTAAATAATCATAATGAACAAAAAGGCCTACATATGTATTTAATCACTTACCTAGACCTTTGGACAGTTGTGTGGCTCTAGACTCTGTTATAGATGGACGATGTGGTTTGATCAAATCTTCCACAGTCACTGTGGCCAGTGAATTAAAAGCTGAGGATATAGTGCTTCAAAAAAAAATTAATCAATAATTATATAAACCTGACTGAAATTATGTGGCTTGAATAAATATTATTTGTGATACTTTGCATAATTTACATCAAATACAGTTGTGCGGTGATTTAAAAGCTTGTGAACTTTTCAGACTTTTTATATTTTAGCATACATTTGACATAAAACCTAAAAAACCCCCAAATCAAACAAATGAGACATAGAGGAAAAACTCCAATATTACATATTTGTGAGTGGCAAAAGTATGTGTACATCACATTATATTGAAACTCAACAACAACTATTATTCTGAGGTCTTAAGGTTTAAGAAATGTCTTTTGGTTTTGCTCCATATACCCTTCCACAAACTAGTGTTGTGAACATTAGACTTTGATAGATCACTGTTCTTCAAATATGCCAGGTTGTTGACTCACAAGTCAGGAGTTGCAATGTCATCCTATCAATTGAAAGCACATCTGCTGAACCTAAAGGTTCATATAATTTTGCCAATCATAGATTGTGATATTAAATTATTTTTAATAAACAAATAACTTTCACTTCCATTCCTTTAACCGGCTTCTCTCCATCTGTGTAAAAATCCAAAATCACTGCATATTCAAGCATTTGCTTTGATTTTATGTCTGATTCCAAATATTAAAAAGGACCACACTGTTGTAAAACATTTTTTTTGTGGTATGCAGGAAATTTAAGTAATGCACAACAATGGTAACAGCTCAGTTTTGGTCAACACGATAAAAAATTAATACACAGCAGTGCCTTCATGTGTGAACAAAATGGATAATATGACAAATCTTGCACTGAAAAGGACAAATTTTGAAATGAATCTGTTAAGTGGTTATAAAATTATTTTTTTAAAAACTCCATGTTGAAATGGTGCATCTACTACATACCTTAAAGACGCACTAAATAAACATGCAACAAACAATCCAGGCAATCCAGGAAGGCCCTGAAGCATATCCATCACAAAGTACAAAACCATCTATAATAATAAAAAATATAAAAGACTGTGTGAGCTCTCGGAAATGTAAAATATTTATTCTAAAAATTGATTATCACTAACCTGCTCTTTAGATGAACCATACTGTCGATTTAAAGGGTTGTCATGGTAACATGCATACATAACAAGTCCCATTAAACAGCTTAAAGCCAAAGCAACCTGGAGGCAGGGAAACACCATGTAGCATGACCTACAGGACAGTGTACATTTTATCAGTGTGAGCATTCCACAGTCCAAGCAAGTTAAATAAGAAACATTAAACTGCAAACAGGGTTGAATGTGTTTGTCTTTCTATCTTCCATAGAATGTCTTATAGGGACCAGGACATTTCCCTGTCATTGGCCTAAGTGCAAAGGCTGAGTTTTAACAAACTTAAGCAGTTCGAAAAATTTATGAATGACTACATAAATATGGCTAGTTCTATTTCTATACATTTTGTCTTACTGCAGCTTAAATCATTCTTTTAATATTTTAACAATAAGTGTCATTTGATTGTAATACTTGACCCTTATTTGCTTATATGAGAGATATGAGACTTCATTATGTATTACATTTTAATTCAGAACACTTCTATCAACACAGTATTAAAAAAATTGCCAATAGAAAAACCATCAACAAAACAACAGAGCTTACATAAAGGTTATACAACACCTAAACAATACTTACATAACAGCATCTTTCTCTGTTCGAGAGCTGAGATACCGTTGCACCTGTGCTTGGTTAACTCCATACAATGACAGCATCAGAAACACACCGCCAAATGCTAATGTCCAGAAGGTGTGTCTTACCGTTGGGTCTGGATTTAAACTTAAAAGACACAGAAAACACTGTCAAGGGGCCAGTCACCAAGTATTAAAGATTATTAGGGACTGGAAACATCAGAAAGAAAATTAGGGTTCGTCCAAAGGACTTTGGCCTCAATACATTAATCAAATACATTTCTACAATTACTTCTGCAAGTGATTAAAAACTCAGGCAACAGGACATAAAATCATCATCGTCATCCTCAAATTATAGCAAATACAACAGAGCTGTTAACAGAACAAAGATTGTAGAACAAAAATTACAAGGGGGGTTACTTCAGTAAAACTTGTTTAACCAGACCTTTTCTTACTCTCCACTCTCTCTGAGAATTTCAAAATTCTTCTTTCTAGCAAACAGACCATCTGCCCTCTAGACTCCACCCCTCCCAGCTCCACCATTCACAAATCATATTAGGTACTCACATTTTTTGGCACATTTCCAGACACCATCAAGCAGGTTTAATGTCCTGATTCTATTTAACCAGCATGTGCTTTCGACACTGTAAAACACCAAGTTCTACAGTCTATGCTGACATAATTAAGTATCACTAAAGAGATGTTTCAGTGATTCTATATCTCACCTCATGACATCAAGCTCTACAGGTTCTTCGTACAGGATGAAACTAATCCTGTATTAATCGTACAGGATGTGACTGAATATCAGCTTTCATCACTTGCCCCTCAATATCGATAAAGGCCTGTGACCTTTAGTTGAGGTTGACAAAACTGAGCTCCTGATTATCCTTGCTACCACTTTCTGACAGCACATTCTTCCACTTTTCACTCATTCATTATCTTCCGCTTATTCCTTCATGAGGGTCGTGGTGGGGTTCCCCATGCCCATCCAGGGGAGAACATCTCGGGGCGCTGGGCAGATACACTCAGGACAGGGCGCCAATCCATCACTTGTTCCATACTCACTCACTAGCCACACACAAACACACACTATATGAGGCAAATTATAGCATTCAATTTACCTTCAATCCATGTGTTTGGAATGTGGAAGGAAACCGGGAAACCCACGCAGACACAAGTAGAACATGAAAACTCCACCCGTACAATTTTTAAATTGCCCCTATAGTCTGTGTGCCCAGCGATGAATTGGTGCCCTGTCCTGGGTGTATTTATTCAGCGCCCCCATTTAAAAATAGTATATAAAATATTTACTTAAAACCCCAAATGAAATCCATTTATCTGGCAAATTCAGTGGGCTGCACGTTGGCTTAGTGGTTAGCACATTCACCTCTCAGCGCTGGGGATTCCCGGTTCGAATCCCTATCTGGGTGGAGTTTGCAT
>JAOUQT010335595.1:0-13157 GCA_025769995.1 Xyliphius kryptos | reverse complement strand
AAGTGTGTCACGGGTCTAATAAACTTGCCAAAAACGATTATATATTTCTTTTTAAATAATAACTTGAAAATAAGACCAAAAATGCAATACAAAAAAATAAATAAAATAAAATTAGCAAGTAGCATTTCAAAAGATTGAATGCACTGTATTTTTTTCTTCCATGCTTTGTTATTAAGGCATGCTTACGCGAACGTTTCCAAACATGCTAACGCGCTGCATTTAAAAAGTAGGTTATTAATGTTCACAGCTCTTATGGACAAAATCATAAAGGCTCACAAGTAAAACGCATGGCAATTTTAGCTAATGTTAGCCTCGTATCTGCCCATGCCTACATTAGCATTTATCTGCAAATACTTTTATGCATCATCATGAAAAATAAGCCTGTAACAATAAATGTGTATAATGAAGTCCTATTTGACATATAAAAAATATTTAAGATGAAAAACTCACCTGTAGAGAAGCTCCGCTTCTTTCAATGTGCAAGTCCACAAGGTTTCTAGAAGCTTCCCGCACTTCTTTGCTGCACAGTGCGCATGTGCAAAGCTCAACTCAAGCATTTACTCCAGTAACAAAAATATTCAAGTCCAATTTACTCATCAGAACTTAGCCTTGTACCATTTTCAGGCTAAACATGTTCTTTACTCACATTGCCTGAGTTAAATGAACAGTTTAGTAAATCTTAAGTACAGTACACAAACCTAATGTAAGTAAGAATAGGTATTACCTTTAAGAGTGTATATTTACTTAGCACTTGTGATTTTTGATTCAGTGAGTGTTTCATGCATTGATTTTACACTATTACAAAAAAATAAATCCCCATCTTACAATTAAAGATAGATATATGTATAGATTTGAAACCTTAAATATTTCCCCCCTAATAAACTGAATCTCTTGACTAAAGACATTATTTTAAAACTCTTAGACAAAAAAAGTTCACTCTAATTTAAAGCTCATAAAACATAGAACATATTAAGGAATGTCTCAATAGTTTGTTAAGCCGGTTAATTTAATGGAAATTAAAAATGCTTGTTTTAAAAGCATATTTTTTTGTATTTTAAATTAAGTTAAATTAAAATATATGGCCTTGCACTACAGGTGATGAGTTGTTTAGCTTGCTAGAATCCAAACTAGCCACCTATTATACGTTAAACTAAATTCATTCAAAGTGCATTTTCTAATATTAATTCAATACTACAAGTATAAATTAAAGTATTGTAATAATTGATATTACAAACTAATTCTCAAACTACAGAAGTAACTATTTTCGGGTGTAAATAGTTGAAAGATTGAAGGATTTAAAGAACATTATTTAGGTATTACTTACTCTGCATAATTATCCTCAATTAGCATCAGTAGCTAAAGGTACAGTGCCTTATGGAGAGCATACTGTATATAACCTCAAACAAAGTTTTATAAATTCATATTTACAATCAACAATATTTATTGCAATAATATGAGTAATTTATATGCCACCAGTCACAATCTCTATAGCTTAAAATATGCTACAGATTGATTTCATTTTACATAGTTCCTAAACAGTGCCCTTATATTTCTTACATACATAGAAGACTTAAGTTAAATCACTTAATTTGTAATGCCCAGCAAGTTTATCACACACAAGAGTAAAGCTGTATTAAACAAAAATAAAAATCAAGAACAAAACGCACATGGTACTTTGGAAACCCATAATTGTGGACCCTCCCTTGCGTTATTCTAGCATTTTGATCAAAGTATGTAATATAAATATTGACCAAACATGGATTCAAGGTTAATTGAATACTGTAAATTGCCCCATATAGTCTTTGTTTGTGTGTGGCTGTGTGAGTGTGCCCAGCGATAGGTTGGTGCCCTGTCCTGGATGTATCTGCCCAGCACCCGAGAAGAGCTTCCCAATATGGGCATGAGGAAGCCCCCAGTGACCCTTGTAGATGATTAAGTGGAAGATAATAAATTAATGAATATTTAATAGAATTTACAGACTTCATCCTCCCACTTAAGTGTTCAGAACGAATATTTGCGACATTAACATGTCGACTTGGCCATGTTATGCCACTACTCTTCTCCTTCCATTGGCTTTCTGTAGCTGCCACATTCAGTGTGGCATAACATGGCCTGGCTTATGTTGGTTTAACATGTCAGCGATGTCACGTTTATAAGTCGACATATTAATGTCGCAAAATGTCTGTGTTTGTGTGTGGCTGTGTAAGTGAGTGTGCCCAGCAATAGGTTGGCGCCCTGTCCTGGGTGTATCTGCCCAGCACCCGAGATGATCTCCCCAATATGGGCATGAGGAAGCCCCCCAGTGACCCTTGTAGAGGATTAAGTGGCATTGACAGTGTCCCACAGAACAATCTCTGGATATGCTCCCTCTTACCTACACTTTTTTTTTAAGATACACCCTGGCCCATTCAATGCACTCTAGTGTTGATTGCAACCTGTTGCTTCAGCCTCAGTTTATTATTAGTTCAATATCCTTTACCACTGTTATATGGTGGAATAATTTTCCTGATACATTTAGCAATATTAAAAATTGCAGTAAAAACAACAGGGTTGGGAAAATTGTATGCATTAAAAGCATTCTGGCAAACGATCATAATTTTTTGGTCCCACCTTTGCTTATTGACTTGTGTTGTTCTCTGTAAGTCACATTGGCTAAAGGTGGCTGTTAAATGACCAAATGCTAATGTAAATGCAACAGTCAGCCTCTGCTAAAGTGAAAATGCTTTTTTACTACAGCCTATGGAGTTTAAAGTTCTTCTGAAACTAAGCATTTTCACTACTTAGAGTTTGTAATGCTTGTTAAAACTTTGGTAATTAAATCCTTTTATATATTACACACTACTTCTACTTCTACCCTGGTCTGGTCTTAGTTTACTGCTGTGCACATTTTTCAGTGAAGATATTTAAAGATTGGTTCTTTCCTGGTGGTTTTTTTGTCAGCCACAATGTAGTCTTGCCTAATTCGCAGTGTCTTAGTTGTCTTTACACTCAACAATAAAATATATTAATGTGCTATAGTCAACAAGTGCTGCAATTGTAACCATTGCAGGATAGTTTAAACTCTAAAAGTCTGATCAGGGTCTCAGTTGGGGTAAGAAGACAACAGAAGCTGGAGTACAGCCATCTGATGGGTGTAAAAATAGAGCAGTAGGCACCTCTTTCATCATGAAGAGGGCATGTTGTCATTGGATACTGTGAGGAGTATTAAAGGTGGTAAATTCAAAGAAATCCTTCAAAAAAAAAATCTTTTAACTTTATTACACCAAAAATTTTAATTCTGAAATGACTCCGCTCTGTTCTTTGTGTTCCTGCATACAAGTTAAATTCGCTAAATTCTTAAAATGTTACCTATTTCATTAGAGCCTTTAGAATCTTATTTCGAATTTCAAAATTGATTTAAAAAACAATTAAACAGTAATCTCACCCCATTTTACTTAATCCTATACTAGAGATAGGTCATGGAGGGATTCCCCATGCCTCTTCAGGGAAGAAAATTTTGGGCATTGGGCAGGTACACCAAGGACAAAGCATTAATCCAATGCAGGGCACACTCACCCACTAGTCATTTGCAATACAGCCCTGATCTCAATTCAATAGGCTACTTTGGCACGATTTGCATTGTCAGCTATGCATCTTATCTTTTACCATTAGGTGAGATTCTGGGGATGAACTGTTTTAGTCTATAAAGTATTCATGTATTACTTTCGTTGGCTTAAAATATAGTAATTGTGCCAGTTATGTATTACAAACCTCACTTAGCAGCCAACTAAAAGCTTTACTGAGTATGTTCAAGGTCCATGAGCTGATTAGTGTTTTAAGGGCTATGTACTAATTAGTGTTTTGAGGTATGGGGGTGGAATTACACAATGCACAGCTGTTTATCACACTTAATTTTCTGTTGCTGACTTTGTCCTATAAGATATAATTAGCAATTTTGTCCCATATGTCCATTTCTTTTTACTGCAGCAAATCTACATTTTAATGCTTATAATGCTTACCTATTTGAATATAATGAAATAGCTAGGTATGTTTAATTAAATCTCTTCATGCCATCAGATTTAGCAGGTTTGCTGATGCTAATGAAATAAAGGGATTAACCCAATAGTTCACTAACACCTTATAAACTTACAGTGCTACAATACAATAGTAAATGTATACAGCCTTTAAAAGTATTAACAAAGTTATAATAAGGAAATATGGCTTAATGTGGAGTCCCTTTAATACGTATATCCAAAGCATTCAAATTCCCACATCCAAATTCATTTCTAAACATTAAAATAAACTTGGAATCAGTGCTTCATATTGTTCAGCACTAAATCGGTTTCTTTAAAATTGCACTGGCAGCTCTGTTTATTAGAGGCTGCAATTTAATGCAACGGAAATACAGCAGAAAGGTGTCAAGCACCTTTGGAGTATACATAACTATGTACTACATAACAAGTCCAATTATCTTCTTAATCTCTTATACTGATGTTGAAAAAGTATATTAGCAGCCGGGTCCTATTACCCCAAACTAATCCCCAGATCAAATCAAACATTAATTCCTAATCTCAATAATAAACACACTTCATAACCATCATCATACCAAAATCCAGTTCTAAACTCAAACCTGAACTAAAACGTTGATGTTTTTTATTTGTATCAATTCGATAATTTTTAAGATTTTTCCTATCATTTCAAATGTTGATCAAGAGTGTAAGTGTGATCCACTTTGTTGGGAATAGTTATATTTTACTTGTAGTTCTTTGTCCTGCTTTTATTCTTTACTACAAGTTGGCAGTGTGACCAGTCGCAGCGGCCCTTTTCGCTTCACCTATGGAGAGAAACGATATATTGATTTTCCTTTGTGCCTTAGATATGTGGAATTGATTACATTTTAACCATATATTATATTTATAGCTTCTATTTTGCTATTTCTAAGTTTGTTGTTTAATTTGTGCAATTCTTTGTAATGATTTAGAAATGCTGACATTCATAATTAGCCACATGATCTTGCTATTAAGAAATGTGTAATGTCAATAGTGGGTCAGCAAGGCATTTGCAACCTGACGGGAATTATCCTGAAATGCTAATAGCACAGATGCAAGGAAAGAGCCTGTGACATATAGGGCAACGTAATTCACATGTAAATAAATGAGAGCATTTCTAGCTATTTACATTGTGGCATTGTGGGATGTCTGTGGGGAGCTTGAACTGTGTGGCCTATGGGTAAAATGTATGTCCCCTTGTATCAGTTTAGTTATAAAGAGCTTTTTACAATAGAACATTGGCTCAAAGCAGCTTTACAGTCTGACACCCCTAAGTCATAAGACATTTTCTTACTTTAACTGCTATGACTGTGAACTAAAATTTAATGAATGTAGATAAAGAACAGTAAACCAGAACGGTGCTCAACGTGTTAGATAAATGGTGCAATCCAGAGAATCAAAGGTATCAGAATAAATAAATATTGCAGCACAATTATGTCTGGCATTAAAATCAATATCATCTAAAACCTACATAAGTGCAGTAATACAATAATGGGGCAGTCGTAGACTTGTGGTTAAGGAACCTTTCCTAAGGGACCTTGCAATCTGAAGGTCCACTGTTTGATTACCGGTCCCACCGCCTAGTATTGCTAAAGTTCACATGAACAAGGCACCTAACCCAAATTGCTCCCTGGGCATGGTAAACCAGGCTGTCGCTCCGGGCACATGCGCTCATTTCACTCAGTGTGTGAATATGTGTGTGTTTCACTGCACGGAAGGGTTAATGTGGGGGACACTCTGTGTGTATTACTCTGTGTGTAAGTACAGTAAACTAATCGATTACTTTATCATGTTATAATATGTAAATAATCATCATAGTGTTTTACTTCATTTATTTGTGTTATTGGTACTATTGCTTCTTGAACTACTTTTATGTTTACTAATGTCCATCTTCTTTTTCTTTCTTTTTAAAGACCAACAATTCTGAAGAAGATGAGAACAAACTTTCAGTATGTTTTGTTTCATTTAACATTCAACTCCATACACTTTACATAAACTGATAAGCTAATTACTTAATTGACCAAGAGGCAGGGAAATTTGCTTATTTATCTATTATTTTAGGCCACGCAACAAATAGATTCGAGTCCCTGTCGGGTAAACAAGCTACAAGCTGTCCTCTGGGGGCTCAAGTTTTCTCCCACAACTGCAAATAGGCAATTAGGAGATACAAAATTATCCAAGCCATTAAGGGTGTCTACCATAGTGTTCTTATGTCGAGGTAATTAGGAGGGTTGTGTCAAGAAAAGCATCCACTGTTAAACAAGCACAAAGAAGTAGAATTAGTTATTGTTTGAATCCCTCAAATCTTTTCTTATTCATTAGTAATGTTACAGTCCATAAATTGACGTCAAAGCATGCAGTTAAACAACTTTAGTGGGATTAATTTACTCATTTTCTTAGCTATTATCCTACTTTGTTCTGTCAAGGTAGTTTGAATCTAGTCTGCCAATCATTAGGAAAAAGGTGTGGAAATATTTCCTTGTTGTAGATACCAATCTAAAATATGGATATACCCAAACACATGTCCAATTTAGTATTAGGTGAGAACCCTCACAAACACAGCAATGATGTAAATTCCAAAAGTAAAGGACCGGGACCATACAACCAGATTCAAACCCATGACTTTTTTTTTTTTGCTGTGAGATAATAGCCCTGGGCACCACTTTGCCAATTTTAGAAAATGAATTGCTGAATTTACTTAAATGTCTCCTTATGCTTTTAGTATTATGCTAGTAAACCCTCACTAGTGTCCTAAATATCCTTCATTTAGGCCAAGCCCCGCCTTCAAAGAGGAGTGAGCTCTGCTTCTTTACACAACACACTAATGAGAAACAGCATCTTTCAACTAATGATTCACACACTGGATCCTCTAACTGAAGGTAACATTACAGTATATATGAGGAAACTCATAAATCCTAGATATGTGGACAAGGATACATACCATCTTTCCCTTGATTAGGGGGATTTAGGGATAAAGCATCCATACTGCACAAGATTGCAAGGAAAAAGGGACAAGAGGAATTAAACGGCATGGGTGAGTCAAACAGACTAATTCTCTTTAACCCTGTTAAGTTAACTTTTTGCAAAAAATATGATTTAAATTTGGTAAAAAGAAAAAATGTTATATTTGAAAATTCTAAAAAAAATCAAGAATATAATGAATGAATGAACGATAAAACAAGAAATTTGAGATCAGTCCTCTTTACAGAATCTATTTTAGATTTTTTTGCTTTAGATTTGTTTATAGGGTTTTTTTTTTTTAGATGATTTGTTTGTGTTGATTAAAAGATAAGTTATGGGTAATTGCCCATTGAAGAAGTTAAATGACAACACATTAGTTCTTTTAAACGATTTTGATTAATAATGTTTTGGCATTTTAAAGAGTTAGTAATGAAATGCACCCTTGACAAGATTCTCCAGGATATTTGTGGTTGCGCTTCTCATTTTAAACCTTTTTTTGGTTGGCAAAAATCTCTGTTTATTCATCTGAACCACAAAGCTTGTTTTTTTTTCTAGGCAAATATTTGCAACATTCTGCTTATACTGAAACACCCCGTAATGCTAGTTTTAAAATGGTTAAGGTGCTCTATGATGCTATTTTTTTAATCTATCGGAATATTTGCTTCTTTCATTTTCTCTGCTGGTGTATGTGGTAAAATCTTTCTTGACTTAACTAGTTAAAAACATTCTCAGTTCAACCGAATTTTACTCAACCCTTATTGTAATTGTACTACTGTCTGTTCAATTTAAAGTATAAACAACATATTTTACCTTAGAGAAAAGTCAGATTAGTACTTTTTTTATTTAAAAAAAATAATAAAAAGGTGTGTTAATAAACAAGCTACTTTTGTTTTTGTGTAACCTTAAAGATTAGTGTTAAAATGGCATAAGTAAATACTATAAACAGGGGAGTTTGTGTTTTTTTGTTCTTCAATCTATAGTGAACAGGATTCTGCCTCATAGTGCCAACGTGGAAGTGGAGGTGACTCCACCCATGAATGGAAGTGTGGGACAAAAGGTATCATATTTTCATATTAATATGCCATGGTCTCTTCCCTAAAGGGCTTTTGTGGCATATTGCATTATAGGCTAACTATATACTAACTATTAATTTTAGTTTAATTACATTTTAGTTTAATTAAAGTTTAATGGTTGCATTTAATCTACCTTATATGCAACAAATACCATTTGCTAGAAATACCAAAATATTTATGATATTATGTAACAGCAGTTCTGCCAAAGTTTTCTTTAAATGACTAATAATTTAACTTGACTAATAAATGCACTTTAAACCAAAAGTAATATGTTTTTTTAGAGAGTATTGTTCTGTGGAGTGGATTCAATAGGTTTAAACTCAGGTTCCAGGTTGAGCAGGTTTACTCCATCAAGGATGTTTTTCCTTTCTTAAAAGTATTTTTAAGATGACTGTGCTAAATTGGGTTTAAATTCTGAAATGCTAGCTTTACGAGCATTTGCATGCGTGACTTCCCCTACATCTGAATGATTTCATTGTTGGTACAAGATCATGTCAAAAACTTAACGCTAGCTGTTGTTACATTGCATCATTGCATGTTGATGAAACTATGCTGTGGCAATTATAAAACGAAATCAAAGCTAAAAACATTTAACTAACTAGTGTGCAATAATTTAATCTTTAGCCATACAGTATATTTTAGATGTTCATCACACTAATTATGCAACATTAGCTCAAATTAACCTGCTATATTCTAAAAAAAATCACATACATGCTATCCATTCCCATTTAATGCATATTTACAAAGAATGTAAGATAATATTAGCTGATTGGCTAATATTTCCATTTATTTGTACTGGTTCTGACTAGCTAGTATGGAACCGCCCATATATTAGTTCTGTACTATGTTTTTGTTTCTTTTAAAATTGTTGTACATGGCTCCCAGGCTATGAATTTAGCTAACTGCTAATCTGATGATGTAGGTGGAAGAGGATGATGAAGACGATGAGCAGCCTCTTAGTCTGGAGTGGCCAGCAACACGACGAAAACAGGCCACATACCTTTTTATTTTTCCTATTGTTTTTCCACTGTGGCTTACACTGCCTGATGTCCGGAGAGATGTGAGTATTCATACAAAATCATACAATTTTTATTGTAAAAAATATGGCTCCTATTACAATAAGTTTTTATAATAAAGCCTCAATGTTACTAAATTTATGCTGCCCTTAATTTTATTTGAAACCCGAAGGTTATCAAATTAGGTATTGTTGTGCATAAACACAACAACATCCAGTTGATAATAAAAGATGATGCAATCACAATGTATGCATCCTTTTTAAAGGCATAATTTTATTTTGCCTTTTAACATATAATTGTAGTTTTTTGAAAACCTTATTTTATTTTATTTTTTTGCCAAACTTTAATGTGTACAGGGCTTTAATTGATTTTTTTTTACCAAATGGAAAATAGGGATTTCCATTTATAATTGCAAAAGGCCACATAAACTGTAAAATATACTGTACATACATATACTGTAAAAACAGTACACTTCATACACATGACAATTCATCAATGTGTATAACATCATCTTATACTCCTGTTTAAAGCAAACCTTCACATCATGTCAACCTTCTATCATATTTCTTAGACTTCACGAAAGTTGTTCCCCATGACATTTGTGGGTTCCATTTCATGGATCGCTGCTTTCTCCTACTTGATGGTGTGGTGGGCACACCAGGTAAGAAAAACACAAACATTTATTTGTTCATTCTGTTAGTGATAGGTTGGTGCTTATTGGTACTCATACCAAAAAGCTGTGACTATTAGCCTGGCATGCTTCTTTGAGCTTCTTCAGTCTAGAGGATGACCGCTGTGGTAGTATATGGAAGATTAAAGGTACAGAGGGGATGAGAGACTGAGAGATCAAGACAGACCGAGATAGAAAGAAGGAGAATTAGATACTAAAGCTAAACCACGGTGATAAAAGGAGACAAAGCCTAAAGCCAATTAGCCGTTCCCTTCTGTTCTTGTTCACTTAAAGCCAGGACATGCTAACGGCTTTCAAAGCAACAGTCTTTCATAACTGGACTACAGGGCAATTAGCCTTTTTTGTTATAGTGCCAAAATGGACATAATATTAAAAAGTATGACACCCCTGCTAAACATTAACAGTTCATCATAAGTAGTTTAAACAAAGTATTTATATGTACATCCAGTGAGTGGCAACAACCTAAATTAGGATTAAGCAGGGCTAAATGTGGTTTTGGCAAGATCAAAATGAAATTGGACAGACCACTGATCATTATACTCCTGTGGTATGAATAAGAATTCAGGTTGTGTCCCCGATCTTCTCTGAACTCCAACAAAGTCACTTCATAACCTTATAAAAGAGTTTAGGTAATTAGGTTTACTAATAAGCATTGCTACCAAACTTAATGAGGTATTATGGTCAGGTGTTAACAAGATTTTATCATATCTGTTTAGAAACAGCAAGTTAATTTCATGTCATGCCATGGATAAAAGAAAATACAGTAAGGTCATTTCAGTTTGCTCACATATGTAATAAGAATTACAAGACATTATTGCCTGCCTTGTAGGTGGGTGAGACGATCGGCATTACAGAGGAGATTATGGGTTTGACTATTCTGGCAGCTGGCACATCCATTCCAGATCTCATCACCAGTGTAATTGTCGCTAGAAAAGGTTTAGGAGACATGGCTGTGTCGAGCTCAGTGGGGTCCAATATCTTTGACATTACAGTGGGGTAAGTGTGATCCATCTACCTGCATCAGAACATGGAGTAATATTTGTTTTTACACTTACATTGGTCTATTATTGTCTGTTTTCTTCAGTTTGCCTTTACCATGGCTGCTGTGGTCCATTGCACATGACCTGAAGCCGGTGGCAGTAAGCAGCAATGGCCTGTTTTGCGCTATTGTACTGCTCTTTCTTATGCTCCTTTTCGTTATCATCTCTATAGCTGCATGCAAGTGGAGAATGAGCAAGGTGCTTGGCTTCCTTATGTTCCTGCTCTACTTTGTCTTTCTCGTGGTCAGCGTCATGCTGGAGGACAAGGTCATCACCTGCCCAGTCTCAATCTAAGAGACAGGATGTGGAAAAAACTACAAACGAGGGAAACATGCCGAAACCCTGCAAAAATGCAGTGAAATGTGAAACCGGGATCAAGGACATCTTTTGGACATCAGCTTTGTTGGCATCAAGATGAGTTCCAAGGCTATGCACACAAAAAGGCATGGATGAAAAACATTTCATAAACTCCAAAGAACTATTTCATACTCTACAACAAAGGAAAACAGCACAGACTATGCGGTACAACAATATTACATACATCACATAGCAACAATGAAGGCTTTTAGAGAATCTCAACGTGATTCTCTGACAGATGCTAGACAGAACAACATGCATTACAAAGACAGAAAAAAATACAAAAACAACTGGATACATTGCACACAAGGGTCCCAGACCCAAAATAAATACATGGACATAAATAAGGGTGGCACTGGGGCGCAGTGGTTAGCATGTCCACATTTTAGCATTAAGGATCCAGGTTTGAAACTGGGAAGAGTTTCCATCTTTTTCCTGTGTGGGTTTTTTGTTCAGTTTCTCCAGATTCATCCCACATTGAATTTAAGGAAAACATGAATTTAAATTGCTACTAAGTGTGTTTGTGGGATTGAGTACTGTATTGGCACACTGTCCTGGGTATATAAGACCAGTGCCCACAACATTCTACCCTGAATGAGCATGGGGACAAACAAATGCCTGTAATAACTAACAGCTGTGATGAATAGAAAATCTGAACGATTAAGCGTTTGGCACCTTGCACAAGCTCTCAACATCAGCATTCTGCTTAAATCTTCATCTATTTACATTTAATTATCCACTACTTTAAAAATCATGTAGAATGTATGGACAGAAAACAAACACTGGAAATTATAAGCAGTTAAAAATTAACAATATTATACGCTCAGGAGCTAAATGTAGTTATAAAACCATACATGAATTACAAAGACATACTAAAGAAATAGTACCTAAACTACTGTCAGAACTTCATGCCTAACATTTATATTCATAAAAAGCAAGAGCCTAAAAAGCACACAACAAAATAAAAGCCATGAAATTCCTAAAATATGGCAGTGAAATGTGGTTTAAATCACAATAATTGCATATACACTAAAGACAAATAATCTGTATATTACATAGAAAGGCATTAATGACAAAATACTCAGTACTGGACTCTGTGAAAGACCTGAATCATGCGAGATTAGAGACTCAAACATGTACTGGATAAATAGTTCACTGTGTGCAGAAGATGCTTCCTGGATTTTCCTGGAACAGCTGGATTGGAAAAGCCTGAACCTGAACCTTGACATTGTGAGCGGGACAGAAAGCAATGGATATTTTTTTTAATGCAACCAAGCATTTACTTGAACAAAGTAATTTAGGCTTGTTTTATTACTTGGTGTATATTTTGTTATTTTAATTTGTTATTCTACTGGCCACTAAACATTGCTGATTAGGCATTGCTGCTTAAAAATGAAATATACACAAAGTTCGTTGCATGGTTATCTCTGGTTTATGTAACTGAAATATTACTTTTAACAAATCTTTATATAAAAACGAAATGTTTTTATTTATGTAAGTAAGAGTAGGATAATATTCATGTTACTGGTGATTGTGGATATTAAGTTTGAACTCATAATTTTAATTAAATGAGATCTAAATAATTAAACATTTATTTGTCCACCAAAATAACAATTAAAATAAGCAATGTACTATTCAATTTTTAATTTGATTAAAAACAAAAAGTAATTATTTCATTTATATTGTGGTGGCTTAGTGGTTAGCACATTCGCCTCTTAGAGCTGGGGATTCCAGGTTCGAATCCCTATCTGGGTGGAGTTTGCCTGTTCTCCCCGTGTCTGCGTGGGTTTCCTCCGGGCTCTCTGGTTTCCTCACACATTCCAAAAACATGAAGGTAAATTGAGTGTTCTAACATGCCCTGTATAGTGTGTGTATGTGTGTGTGACTGTGTAAGTAAATGTGTACCCAGTGATGGATTGGCGCCCTGTCCTGGGTGCACTGCCCAGCGCCTGAGATGTTCTCCCCTGGATGGGCATGGGGACACCGACCCC
>JAOUQT010335588.1:0-13160 GCA_025769995.1 Xyliphius kryptos | reverse complement strand
ATTTAAAGGTCGTGGTGGTGGTGGGGGGGGGGCATTCAGAGGGGAACATTTTGGGCACTGGGCAGATACACCCAGGACAGAGCGTCAATCTATCCCTGGGTCACACTCACACATACACACACACACACTACAGAGCCTTTCCAAAAAAAATGGAATAACATGGAAACGTTAATTAATTTCTATAATTCCATTCAGTGCCCACAATTTAAACAATTTGAAGTATTTATTTTTATATTTTTACATAATTTGGGCTTATAACACCCACGAAAACAAGAATTCAAAAATTTTTAATGCTATATAGAGAAATCAACCCAAATTTTGCAAGGGGAACCTGTGCAAGTGCTTTAAGTTTAGTAGATGATTAGTGTGTGACACAGAGTATAAAACATTCATGTACTGCTGCAAAATTTGGGCTGATATTTTAAACACAGCATGCATTCATTCATTCATTCATTCATTATCTTCTGCTTATTCCTTTATGAGGGTCGCGGGGGTGGGGTTCCCCCATGCCCATCCAGGGCAGAACGTCTCCAGATGCACCCAGGACAGGGCACCAATCCATCGCTGGGAACACACTCACTCACACACACAAACATACATTCACACACTATACAGAGCATTCAATTTTACCTTCATGTTTTTGGAATGTGGGGGAAAACCCACGCAGACACGGGGAGAACATGAGAACTTTACCCAGATTGGGTGGCCACCGTGCCAATCCACACAGCATTCAAATTATTTGAATTCTTGTTTTTGTGGGTTTTATGAGCTGGAAGGCCAAATTATGTAGAAATAAACCAATAAATACTTTAAATTGTGGGCTCTGAATCTATAATGTATTAAAGTTTAACTTTTTGAATGGAATTATGTTTTGAAAAGTGTCCGTATACAAGGGCAATCTTAGAGCAACCAATTTACCTTGAATCCTTTTTTTTGGACTGTAGAAGGAAACCGGACCGGAGAACCCAGAGAAAACCTATGCAGACATGAGAACATGTGCTGAGGAGAAAATTCCACCCAGATTGGGATTCGAATCTGGAGCCGTAGAGATCAAATATTTAAAAGACAAAGGAGAAATTACTGAGATTCCCATTTTCATTCTCTCTCCTCTGTGATCTGCCAACAATGATAAGACACATTTAGGCGCATCAGAACTGAAACCTGTCACCCATCAATTTGATTTCTGAGCCTTTGCTCCTCTGATTCCTCTCACTTAGTATTCCGTTGCTTTATTTAGTTGAATCAAACCCAGCTGTACGCCGAAGACAAACACGCCTTTACAGTCATTACATGATTGCATTATGAAAATGAGGGACTTGTTTTTGTAGGTGTTTGATGCTCGCGACTGCACGACAGCCCACGGGATGTTTAATTACATCTGCAATCACATCAAATACGCCACGAACAAAGGCAACCTCAGGTGAGTGCTGACATTTCGGCTCTGTATGATGTTTTAATTTTGGTTTGGTTGTATTGAGCAATTGATTCTTCTCATCCGCTGTATCCTTTTTAAATGTTCAGCGTCTCAACTCCAAATAAGCTCCTGCTCGTTCAGTTGTTCCTGAAAAAAAAAACAATCAAGATCAGTTTTCACAGCAGAAGCTCAGGCCCTACTCATATAGTATGAAAGTGACTCAAAAGTCCAAAGCTTTAAGCCACACAGACGCCAAGTCCTGTCTCCAAGTCCTTGCAAGCCTCAAAACAAAACATCTGCTAATAAACAAAATGCAATCCCTACAATCACAAACACTTCTTAGTTAATGAAAAGGTGGACAAATTGGCAAGATTGGCAAGAAAAAGACCAACAACCCAACTACTAAGCCCAAAACTTTTGCCAAGTGATTCTTCTAATCCCATCATACATCAAAAAACCTAGCAAATGGAGTATGGAATGGAAAGTACAAACCAGAAACAAGCTACAGTAAATGTCCCGCCATACATGTACAATACAGACCATGGCCTCACCATAGACCACGCTACCATCTCTAAATGCCGTATCGGACGCACCAGACACACCCATGCTCGCCTTTTAAAAAGGGGGACGACCACCCTCCTGTGAAACATGTCACAAACCCCTAACTGTGAAACATATATAATGTTCCAAACGTATACAACATCGACGCACTACTGGATTACCACAGACACTGAAAGAAGGCTAAATACATAATTGCGCTGCGTATATAACTAAAATAACATGGAATATTATTATTATTTGACCTGCACGTTCCTCCAATTCACCTGGTTTGGTATCTCAACCCACATCACTGTCCTGAGCACCGCACCTGCCTTCACAGAGCCCAATTCTTTTCCCACTGTAAATAAAGCTAATCGTCCTTGACATGTAACCTGCGAACGGCTTAATTAGTGTCTCTGCTTCCCTGTCTCTGATTAGTGCGTAACGTGAGTTTGGGGGGGGGGGGGGGAATTGTTGAATTGACTGGAAGGAGCTAGAACTAAGCAGGAGCAACGAAGGCAGGAAGATGAAAAATGGAGAATCTTTTAATCCTGCTTCTTTAGATGTCTACGATTCCAGATACCAAAACTAGAACCCTGTGTGGAACCTCCTTTCATCATGAGGAGCTGGTGGAGCTAAGGACGGTGGTCCTGTTTGAAAAGAAACACTTTTTAGTTAATGATGCAAAGTGAACAAGGCTTTTCTGAATATAAAACATAGTCCAATGTACTACATACAGCATTGGCGTTCTCAGCGGGTTTCAACGGGACACATCGTCATTACATCGCGACCCACTTTTATAGAATACAAACCAAACTTAAAAACATCTCAGAATACTTTAAGAAACTGAGAATTTTTTAAATTCTCTGGGTTATATTTACGTTTCGCCATCTTGCCTCCGATTATCATCACAATTTTAAAGATAAGGGTAAATGGCAAACAAATGATGGTTATCATGGCAATGAAAATGCTGTGTGCAGTTGACACGTGCCTCTATGTATTTTTTTCCCTTCCAAAATAAAAGACTAGTATCAAATCAGTTAAACATTAATTATTTATAATATTCCTTAAAATTTATATATTTTTCCCAAGCTGCCAGCAACCTACCCAGAACGTGTCACAACCCACCAGTCAAAAAATAAATACAGTGGAACCTCTGTTTTCATTGACATCAGATATTTTTCCAAATTCTTTTTCCCATGCAAAATCTTTTTTTATTTTTTTTATATGTTTTATGTATTTGGAAGTCTCTAGAACAAATTAACTGGATTTACATTGACTTAAATGGTAATAGGTGCCTCAGTTGCAATGAAAAAAAATAAAATAAAAATAATGAATGCCTCTAAATTTGTTCTCATTTTTTGTCTTGAAAAAAGCATTTCAAAACCAGTTACCCTTCTCTTTAAATTTGTGATGATGTTCAGGGGGCAATATGGTAAAACACAGTTTCTCCATTTCTTAAATTATTCATTCATTGATTAATTTATTATCTTTTGCTTAATCCTCTATGAAGGTCACAGGGCAGGGGTTCCCCTAATGTCCATCCAGGGGAGAACATCTCAGGCGCTGGGCAGATACACCCAGGACATGCCTGGCCACACACTCACACACAGACACAGACTATATGGGGCAATTTAGAGCGTTTGTGTTTTTTGGACTTTAGGAGGAAACCGAAGAGCCCTCCTCAGCGCTGGGGATTCCCAGTTCGAATCCAGATCTGGGTAGAATTTCCATGTTGTCCCATTGTCCGCGTGGGTTTTCTCCAGGTTCTTCAGTTTCATCCCACTGTCCAAAAACATGAATTCCATGTAAATTAAATGGGAAACCCCACCGCGACCCTAGTAGAGGAATAAGTAGAAGATAATGAATGGAATTTATGTGTTCAGTTTGTGTTCTATAAAAGTTGGTCGCGAGTTAATGACCACGAGAAAATGTGAGTGCCAGGCTGAGGCTTGTTAAGAACCCCTGGTTTAGAGAGTGGTTGTTTGTTGGTTCATAACCATTTATGAGGTCAGAGACCAATGTTCGAATAAGAAGACTTGGTTCACATTCTATTTGATCACAATGGTATTTAGTGGGGTTGAGGTCAGGACTCCAAACGCGCCCAACTATTCCATTCATTGGGTTTGCATTTGCTTTGTGAAGTGGTGCTCACTTATTTTGTAATAAAAAGGGCCTTCCCCAAACTGTTGGCACATAGCACTTATCCAGCACAATTCTCTGCATTGATGGGTTCTTCTCTGCAGGTCTGCCGTCACCATTTTCCCCCAGAGGACAGATGGGAAACATGATTTTCGGGTGTGGAATAGCCAGCTGATCCGCTACGCTGGCTACAAGCAGCCTGATGGCTCGGTGCTGGGAGACCCTGCCTCCCTGGAGCTCACTGAGGTGAGACCGCATTTGAAAATTATATGATAAGAAGCTCAGTGGAAGCTGAGAGTCCACAGAGTGTCTGGAGCACAAATGACAGTCATGGATTTAGCAAAGCGATATGTAAAACCTGTGATGATGCCATTAGAACACCGTAACTCATGTACTCGAGGAGACAGCATGCGTCCTTCGACCCCCTGCCGCCGGGCTGATTGTTTTTGCGTCATTTTGGCTAATTATATCTATTTTTTTTAAAGAAATGCATTCAGGTAATGTTTTTGATGGAGCTTTTTTATATATAGACTTAGAATTTTAACCGCTTTTTAATTTTAATAGGAAACGTTGATATTTTTTCAAACACTACACAATCCCTGACAAAAGTGTTGTCATTAAAGTTTTTGGAAGCAGACACATTTAGTTAGATGTGCTCTTTGTTGTTAACGTGCAACTCGTAGTATGCCTTTCAGCATTAGCTTCATGTTGCTGTGTTAGTGGCTCTTCGGACATTTCCACTCTATGGCGTCTTGGAGCTTTAACATTACATGCTTTTTTTTTTGTGCTGCAATCACTTTAGGTGTTCAGGTAGTGAACGCCTCGCGTCATGCCCTCCCCTCTACCCGCACACCAATACATAGATATTTATAATACATACATACATAGATTTCCTTTTATTCTTATAAAAGAGTTAATGAATTAAGTTTTAATTCTAAATATGACATTCATGATTCGTGTTTTTTTTTTTTTTTTTCAGATCTGTGTACAACAGGGCTGGAAAGCTCCCAGGGGCAGGTTTGACGTCCTGCCCCTTTTACTTCAAGCCAACGGCAATGATCCAGAACTGTTCGAGATCCCAGATGACCTCATTTTGGAAGTCAACATCACACATCCAAAGTAAGTGCGAATTTAACAGAAGATTTTAACTTGAATGTTTAGGTCATAAAAAAGGGAAGGAGGAAAGAAAAAGAACGACAAAAGAGGAGTGATGGACAGACGGATAAACAGCAGGATGAAAGGATGGTCTGAGAATGGAGGAAATGAGGCAGGAATTAAAGGAGAGAAGAAAGAAAGAAAGAAGAAAAGAGGGATAGTCAGAGTGCTATAAGTCCAATATTTGGGCCAATAACAGAAAGAAAGTCAGTTCAAATAGGGAAACGGATAGTGGGAAAGGTGGTGGAATGCAGGGAGCGAGGGATGGATGAAAAGGAAGTGACTGACTCCATTCTAGTTTAATCTCACAGACCAGTTTACTACTACACAGACAGTGAGAATGACAGGCAGATGTTGGGGTGGAATGACTAGGAACATATGATTGGACAGATGAATAGTGGGGTTGACGAAGGAAGAGTTAATGGGACCGACAGGTGGCTGGACAAACAGATATTGGGATGGATGAAGGGACAGTTGCTGAGAACAGACAGAGAGACAGACTACAGAGGGACAGACGGATGATGGGACAAACAGATGTTGGAATGGATGAAGGGGTGGTTGATGGGACAGACAGAGAGACATATAGACTGCGGAGGGAAAAACAGATGGTGGGACCCACAGATGGAATGGATGAAAGACCGGGAGATGGGACAGTCAGAGAGACAAATAGACTGCGGAGGGACAGACAGATGGTGGGACACAGATGTTGGGATGGATGAAGGGACGGTTGCTAGGACAGACAGAAAGACAGATGGTGGGATACACAGATGTTGGGATGGATGAAGAGACAGTAGATAGGACAGTCAGAGAGACGGATAGACTGCGGCGGGACAGACAGATGGTGGGACGAATAAAGGGACAATTGATAAAGGGACGGTTGAGGGGACAGGCAGAGAGACAGATAGACTGCGGAGGGACAGACAGATGGTGGGATGAATGATGGGACGATTGATGAAGGGACGGTTGATGGGACAGGCAGAGAGACAGATGACTGTGGACGGACAGACAGATGCTGGGACACACGGATGTTGGGATGAATTAAGGGACGGCTAATAGGACAGACAGAGAGACAGATGACTGCGGAGAGACAGGTGGATGACATGAGGGACAGAACAATGTATTAAGGATGTGACGGACTGACTGATGACCCTTAACTCATAGCCCAAAAAAAGGCCTCATTAAATCACAAGTCAAGTTTTATTGTAAATCATGTTTAAATGTTAAAATACAATACGACTCACTGTTCATTATGATTAATTATGAGAAATCTATTCGACTGAAAGCCGCCAGCAGATGTGAAGCGTATTTATGGATTAATTTTGAAACGAGCTCAGGAAGCCGTCTTCTTTTTTTTCTTGTGCAAGATGTAATTCGGAGGAACAAATTGCAACCAGGTGTAATACATGACACCTTGGCACTATGAGGGTGAATGCGGAGCTGCCGAGCGAGCAGCATTTCGGACTCGGCAGATGCTCATCAACAGCTCAAGGCTAAACTGGCAACTTGTTAAAAAAACACCTGAGAGTTCTGCAGGTGCTGATGGAGAGATAATGGACATTTTGGCAGGATGCTCTCATTCAGCGGTGGGAAACCAAAATAATTTGTGCATTCCGCACCAGGCGGGTAGGTTAGTAAACAACAGGATGTTTAAAATCAGAAGGGTATGTTGTACATGACCTAAAGATGCATCTCTTTTCAGATCTTCAGGCTGTAGTCAACACCATGTTTGTTAGCATTGGATTTTTAATAACACGCCTAAACAGGCATATCCAAAAATCACCTTCATCACAGTCCATAGTAAAAAAAAAAACAAGTTTAGAACCTGATACATTTCCTTCTGTGTGCATTTTTCCCTGCATGCTACTGGATCCTATAATTTACGAGGTCGTTCAGGAGCCATGATGCTTATATTGTTACATGTAAGCTAATGCTACATTAGTAACTAGACCAAAAGTAGGTGGGGCTAGAAGGGTTGTAAAAAAAACCCTGTTAAAAACGAGTACAAAGTATTTAAAGAGTAGCAACATTAGCATTATGTCTCAAACCTCTGGTTGCTATCCATCCTGTAAATTACGGTATCGTCCCGTATTTTGCAAATGAATGCTGCTTCCTATATTAAACCTATACGGAACGCAATTCCTTCCGTATTTCCAAAAATTACAATAAACATGACTGTTACTTAACATTAACACTATGTCTAACAAAAATTATTAAAAGCTCCCCCGGTACGCTTCTCGAAACACTGGCGTAACACCGGATTATGTGATCTTAGAGGGCGCTGTAGTGAATTTTGTTTAAAAAACACACTTCTTAAGGTAAATTGTTTCTTCTATTATATAGTATATACACATTTCCTAGAAATTATATTGGGTTTTTTGTGTCAAAATGTTTATATTCTTAAGGAACACAGTGTTTAGTGGTTATTACATATATTCTATTTTTTTTAACATGGTTTAACTGTTTGATGACCTGACTTCCTTTAAGAATAATAAAACAAATACCGTTCAATTCAAATAACAATTCTGTCATCCCACTCTTCACTTCAAGGTTACCACATCTAGTCATGCACTTAAATTTCTTAATTGTGGCGGAAAATTAATTCCTAATTTTCTCTTTTTATGTACTTTTCTTTTATTACACTTTTTTTTATTAATATTTTTCTTTCTCTTAATGCACTTTTAATGGCTTTTACTATTTTTAACTACTCTGTAAAGTCCTTTGAATTGCTTCTGTATGAAAGGTGCTCTATAAATTAAATTGCCTTGTCTAGTGTGTGTATAGTGTGTTTATGTAAGAGAGTGTGTGTCCAATGATAGATTGGCGCCCTGTCCTGGGTGTATCTGCCCAGCGCTCAAGTCGTTCTCCCCTGGATGGGCATGGGGAACCCCACCGTGACCCTCATAGAAGATTAAGCAGAAGATTACAAACAAATGAATAAATGTTGCTCACAAACAGATTTTATTTATGATTTAAATAACTGGCATTTACGAGAGATGTGTGTTTATGGGTAATAAAGCTTTTCATGTTTTATGTAGGACTTATTGCTTTCTTGTCCAGCACTTATCTAGCAATACAACACGTAAAATAAATCATAGCACAGCTGCGGATACTTCGCCTCATAGGACGCCGGCCCTAAAAAAGCTGTGGTGGGCATCCTTTAAATAATTTTGGAAATTTGGCAACTCAACTTAAACCACCCTATAATATAAAGGTTTTGGGACACACCTCTTGTTTTTCAGTAACAGGTTAATAAAATCGCACTCTTAGCTGTGGATTTTGGACAATGTGATGCTTCCAACCGTGGAAACAGTTTGGGGAAGACTCTTTCCTGTTCTAGGATTGTAAGCATTGTACAGTCTAAATGATTAAAAATTTCTTTCCGCAGGTTTGAATGGTTTAAGGAACTGAATCTAAAGTGGTACGGTTTGCCGGCAGTTTCGAACATGCTGCTGGAAATCGGCGGCTTGGAGTTTACCGCCTGCCCCTTCAGCGGCTGGTACATGGGCACAGAAATTGGCGTCAGAGACTTCTGTGACAGCTCACGCTACAACATTCTGGAGGTACTGTAACCTTTAGACTACTATGTTTCACGGACGCTGCCTCCTTTTTTTGTCCTTCTCACTGCACAGCAAGGAGAGATAATTACACTAAAGCAATAAGGCACGCAAGGGTGTGTATTAGTGTAAATACATTATCTGCCTTATTGTTTTTATAAAATGGTTACAAACACACTATAGTAAAAAAGCAAAGCTTGATCCAAAAATGTGTGTATTGAAAGCATAATCTGTTAATAATCTGCTCTTTACGCGACGTGATCTAGTCCTATTTCAAATTCAACGCTGATCACTGAGTAACAGGTTTTCGGTTTCTCTAACGATCAAAACTGCCATCTAGTAGACAGAGTGCACAATTCAGTTCATAAAAAATATTTGAAAAATAATCTATTGTATATCAGGCATTGATACGATTGTGTAGTGCTCAGGGGTGTGTGTTAGAGTCAATAAAGTCACATCTGAACAAACGGCTTAGCCAATCAGTTTAAGTACTGGAATGACCCGTTTTATAAATGTTAATAAATGGAGGGTGTTTTCATTAACCTGATCTGCCTCCCACATACAGGCTCCGCCCATTCATGCTACACCTCAGTATCATTTTTATTGTTGCCTATTTCTTATAATTCAGTTTTATAATGTGTTATTTATGGCTCATCAGAATAAATAAATCATGAAAAAAATTATGTGATTCCAACTTTTACCACATGACGGCAGCACTATTCTAATACTGCCTTTGAGAATTGAGGACATATCGTCAGATTTTCAGAGGCAGAGGAGTAGCTTTTGATTATTTATCCTGAGTCTGTGATAAAGCACAAATGCGCTGCAAAATATTTTTGTAAAAAGAACAAAGATAACACAAATCAAGAAAAAATTAATCAAGTAAAATGATCTGCCAAAATAGTGAGTAAATTTATATTGTTGCAATTCATTAAAATAAGAAAAACAATACTTGTTAGACTTTTTAAAGATTTTCCAATTTGTTAAGATTTAATTTTTTGCAAGGTGCATCTGACCCTGCAAAACTAAAGTTTTTTTTTTTTTAAAGTTGACTACATCATGAACATGACGGAGACGCTGCTTGACCTTAAATTAGATTTTCTTAAATGTAAGGAATTCTATACAGTTTGTTTAATGTTCTCTGACTCTCCAGATATGAAAGAATTGTGTCTTTTGTGTTGTTGGCGCCTGAGTGGCTTATATTCGTATGCACTGCCATTTGGAAAAAAAAGAGATTCTGAGAATAAAATTTCTTTTACAACAGTGTGTATTTTCATATTACCTTTTGTCGTGAAAAAATGTCAAAAGTAATTATTTGCCTGCGGACATCTTTAATTAATTGACTTTACGGAAGGCAAAAAAAAAAAAATTCAACAAACTCAAATATACTCAACTTTCTGACAATGACTAACTTGAAATAAACTGCCAGTAACACTGTGATGCCTGTATGCTGACATGGTGTGAAACCCTTCCTACCTACCTGCTTGACCTTATGCACCGAAAGCCTTTATGAATTGAGCATCTGTTATTTAACAGGAGCTGCATCACAGGAACAATCCTGCAGCCCTGTGATAGATGGTAACGGATGTACATGACACCTACCAAGTGACATATTAACGTAATGTGAACACTACGGCTTAAAAATAAAGCTGTTGTAAACCAGAAGGAGCCAGAAGGTGTATATTTCACCCTGAGTGGGTATGCACATACTATTGACTGACTGGTCTGTAGAGTAACTGCTGATTACTATACTGCAAAACTTTTTTTGTTTAATGCACATAAATGACTACTAAAGCTGATTTAGCGAGGTAAAAAACATACAAGCCCTGATGACGCATCTTTCATCTCAGCTGTCTCATTTCCATAACCACTGTGTGGAGGTGGAGGTGGAGGCGATGTTATAAAAACCTACTCTGTTTCCGCCTGCTTTCACATTAATGTCCAGTAGGTTTTTCTGCCGGACCTTTACATGCAGTGCAGCGCTATAATGACTACAGCGAGGGACAGTGGTTTGGGACACTACAGAACGATCACTAAACGTCATAAAAACCATACAGGAGTTTTATACGAATTTTGCTTCTTACCTAAACAGGAAGTTGCCACAATGATGGGTCTGGACACCAGAAAGACGTCCTCTCTGTGGAAGGACCAGGCGCTGGTGGAGATCAATATCGCTGTTCTGCACAGTTTCCAGGTGCAGTTTTACGTGACGTGGGCTTTGACGTACACTGTCTCATAAATTAATTATAAAAAAAAATCAACTGCTTTACACTATCCAGATGTCCAAGGTGACCATCGTGGACCATCACTCAGCTACAGAGTCCTTTATGAAACACATGGAAAACGAGTACAGAGTGAGAGGCGGCTGTCCAGGCGACTGGGTATGGATTGTTCCGCCCATGTCGGGCAGCATTACACCTGTCTTCCACCAGGAGCTACTTAACTATCGACTGACGCCCTCATTCGAGTATCAGGTAACCAGAGGGAGAGGTATTTAATGACTTGTTAAGCAATTAACTGGAGATTTCTGTCAAAATGTTTTCATCCATAAAAAAAGTAAGATTGAATTGCAATTAATTGCGTTATGGATAAGGGGATTGTATGACATATTAAATAATGCTTGTATTTCCTCATTGTACAGGCCGATCCATGGAACACACACGTGTGGAAGGGAGTGAATGGCACACCGACCAAGAAAAGAGCAATTGGCTTTAAGAAACTCGCCAAGTAAGTTATTAACGTACAAGTTCTGTTTATTTCTATTGCACTTTATACAATAATGCATTGTCTTTAAGTCTAAACTTCTAAAAATCAAATCATAGGGGCAGTGACAAAAAACTATTTTGTTTTGTGAGAAGCCTTGTGAGGACCAGGGCTTAGAATTAAATATATAAAAAAATGTAGCAGTGATTCAGGAAGTGAAATGTGGCTTCAGTTGTTATCTGCTGGAATAACTGAGCGATAGATGGACCCTGATTTTTAACTGTCTAAATGTCTTTGTAATCTTTCACAGAGCTGTAAAGTTCTCAGCCAAACTGATGGGACAGGCCATGGCCAAACGCGTCAAGGCAACAATCCTGTTTGCCACAGAGACGGGCAAATCCCAGGACTATGCAAAGACCCTCTGTGAAATTTTTAAGCATGCATTCGATGCAAAGGTAACCTTAACATTTTGATTAAGAAAATCCACATCTATAGTGCGTGACAGAGGTGACTGCAGCAGGGGTATAGATCTACAGATAAAGCTTAGGGCTTAAAGACAGAATCGTAGTGCGTTAGGCAGTAGTTAAAGTTTTGTGGTGTACAGGTGTATGAACCTGGGTGAAACGTAGGTGTGGGAAGAGTTCACAGCTGCAACAGGACCACCAATTAATTCCTGAAAAAAAAACCTCTCCCAAGTCCTACTTGTGTCCCGACAATGCCAAAACCCAGAAATGATGAGGAAGCATGCGGTTGTAAACTCTCTCTCTGGGCGTGCCCAATACGATGACCGCAAGTGATCAGATGATTGCACAGTGTATGTTGGTAGATCACTGTTGAACATTTCACAGGTTAAAGAAAGAAAGGATATTAACTTTTATTACAGGACAGTATCAGAAACACTTATACACACACACACACACCATTTACAATCCAGAGCAAGGCCATGCACTCTGCCACAATGCGTCTTATTTAAACTGTCCTTCAAAACATTAAACATGCCAGAAGTGATGGATGTGTCGACAAAAATTGCTTTTTTGGATTCTGGATCGCTGCAGAGACAGATTTTTGGTGTGTACATGGAAGAAGCTGAAAAGGATTAGGGTTAGGGATGTCTAAACAGCTTTAAAAGACAAGTGGCCTTTGCTGGGAAGTTTTGGAACTTGCAGACTCTAGAATATTATCCATTCATTCATTCTGTGCCAAACGATGGATTGGCACACTGTCCTGGGCGTATCTGCCCAGCGCCTGAAACATTCTCTTCTGGATGGGCATGGGAAACCCAACCGCGACCCTATTAAAGGCCATCAGAAACCGCGACAATCAGAAAGGCTTTATAGTTGTGAAATGCTATGAAAACAAAATTATGGCCCATGGAAATATATATATGTATATATATATATATAATGTATGCATGTAATATATATATATATAAGTAGGATAATATACACTATACAATATACATCTACACACAGCTGACAAAATAAACAACAGTTTTAAATGTAAATTTAGCAGCAAAATACAATGAAAAAGAATGAGATAGAATGAAATAAAATTACATTTAGTTATTTTGCAGATGCTTTTATCCAAAGCGACTTACAAATATCCCAACTTGGTTGGGATCAGAACACAGGGTTGAAACAGGACCCTGGAGC
>JAOUQT010335578.1:0-13160 GCA_025769995.1 Xyliphius kryptos | reverse complement strand
TAAAGGAGTCAACCGACTCGTGAATCGATTCACGTGCACGAATCGGTTCACGAACTGACTCACACACGCGAATCGATTCACCCTCCGATCTGGGGAGCACGATCGAGCTGCGCCATGTGTCGGGGGAAGACCCAACTGAGAGAGCCCCACAGCGGATACCCAGAGCATAAGTCTGTTCGACAGAACCGCTGTGGGGTGATGAGGGGCGTGTACGTGAGTGGGTGTGTTCTGCTGGCTCGTCGGTGTTCGTTACACACAATACATCGAACCAGTGAGAAATGATCCGTGATATGCTTTATATGCTGTAGTGGAGGACCCAGGTTTCAGGAATTTAATTAAAGTGCTAGACAATAAAACATCTGATCGCCCCGTCACTCATTACACCCCAAATTATTACCTGAACTAATTGTCTTGGACTATTTTACAAGTGTGTGTTCTGTGCAGGATATTGCATTTATAAGATATGGACCGAATGTTTTTCCTTCTCAGGAAGTATGGTCACATTGATCTACCTGGGCTCCTGGAAGTAGGTCAAATAAGTTACTTCTTACACTATGTTTTGTTAATGAGTACCAGCACATCTTCATCAATTTCCATTCAACCCATCATTATAAGCTGCTGGGGACCCTGATTAATACATGGAATCTACAGAAAAAACAGCTCAATATGTGTAGATGTTGGTACCAACCTTGAGGATGTGTAAATGAAAGGCATGTGTAAGTTGGTAATGTCTAAACAATGTAAAAACACAGTGTGAAATTAAACAGTAACATTTTACAACAAAGACACAATCTTGTGGCACATTGGCCTAAAGTAAAAGTCCAACTATAAGCTACTCAGTGTAACTCAGTCATGATCATGCATAAAATAAAGGACTGTGGATGTAATAAAAGGGTAAGAATAATGTATGATTATAAAGACATTTAAAATAAAATAAATTAAGATAGATTACAAGATTTACTTTGTAGTGCTCCATAACAGGCTCAGTAAACACTGTCTGTTCTAGTTTCTGTACATCTTAACCCAGAATTTTTTTTCTCTATTAGATAGCTGAGGGCAGAGAGGGGAGGTGAATTTTTTCTCTGGAGAGATTAAGATAAAATCTATTATTAGTCAGTTAAGGGGTCTTGCTGTTCTTTCAAAGGTACAGTACAATTAACGTTTCTTATCTCTTTACAACACTCCATTAAAATACTTGGGATATATTTTGTTTTAATGGTTTTCAATACATGAATCATTCTATTACTGCTGATTTGTATTACTGAGTGCTCTAAAACATTTTTAGGTACTTAAGTTCCTAGGTACTAAGATTTTTTCAAAACAACTGGTCCTTGTAACAATAACTACATCTGTCGCAGCGGCCTCTCTCTATTTGGAGAGAAAGAGAAATGATATTTCGATTCTCCTGTATGTCCTTGATACACAGTGGAATTGACAAGCCAGCTTATATTCAATAATCTGCATAGGTATAAAGGTAAAGTAATAAATAGGGTTCCCTCAGCAGGATTTAAATTCAGGTCACGCCTGTGCACAGAGAAAACCTGACATGTCACTCAGCATTTAATGTGACATACCAAATGGCCATGTCCTTCTCCTTTAAGATCCAACTCAAAACCCTTCAAATACTTCCCTTTACAATCTCTGTCATAAGGATTTATCTATTTTATTTATAATTTTTTGATCATAAGCAAAGCCTTGGGTATAAGAAAGGCGATGTTTATTATTATTATTATTATTATCATTATTATTATTATTATTATGTTAAAAAAACAAGACAAATGAGGGCTGATCAAAAAAAAAACTAAGAAAAACCCAAATGCAGCCCTCGCAAACCCCAACAGTTAGCAACTCCAGCTGCACTTAATTTGCCTAGAAAAATACTTTAAACATAATTTAAAACTCAAATCGAACTTGTCTGCAATAACTCTAAATAAGAGTCTGTCTGTTATCAGGGCACTGTGTGTAAAAAAAAATTATAAAAAAAACATACTTGTGTATGTGTTGCCATTTTTCTGTACTTTTATATTGATTACTTAAGGCATATAGTAACTGAAACAATGTTTAAAAGGAATGTTTTTAAAGTAAAATAATGCCTAAAATGTAAACAAAAAAGGAGGATTAAAGTAAAAGAAACTACTACTTTTAAATTTTAAATTAATCTGAAGTGTTTTTACTTGACTGGGACTTGTATTTTGTGACTTGTGAACAGCTTTGCAACCACCCCAGCCAAGCAGAAGCAGGAGACACATTAAATAAAATTGGTGTAAAGAGAGAGCAAGATGTAACACAGAATGCACTCAAGCCTACTCACACACTCTGTTCTGCCAGTCTGTTGTACATATAATTCTGGCTGCACCAGAATCAATAAATGCCTGAAGAGCCATTTTGCGCCCATCCAGCAGACCAAGAAATAATCAATTGAAATATTGAAGTAAAAAGCCCCTACATATGTTGGCTCTACTTAAAAGCGGGGACACCTAGAGCTGTGCTGAGACTCTCTAACCCACAGTACTTGTGCTGACTGGGGTGATTACGTTTTCGTAGTGCTCAGTGCTGCTGCGAACTCTTGAAGGGTTGAGTAGCCTAGGACAAAAAATAAATAAATTTGAAAATTGCCGTGCCGATATAAATTGCAATTACATAACTAGTTGAACTAGTTGCCACTGCACTCATTTTGGACCTTTGCATGCACAGATTTACAGTGCACAGCCTTAATGCCTTATTTGATGCCTTTATGCATGTGTGAAAAGGAATAAAAAATACACTGTGTGGGCTTAGTATGAGGCAATATTCCAATTAGTACTTTAATAAGATGGCCTGGTAAAATAGTGGTTAACACGTCTGCCTTTCAGCATTGAGGATCTAGGTTTAAATCCCAACCTGGGTGGAGTTCACATGTTCTCTCCTTGTCCGAGTGGTATTTCTCCTGGTTCTCCTGTATCCTCCCACAATCAAAAAACATGAATTCAAGGTGAAATGACTGTTTTAACTTGCCCCATCTTAATTATCCCAATATAGTTTGTTCTAGTAAGTGTGTGCCTAATGAATTATTGGCACCCTGTCCTGGGTCTGTCTGCACAGCACCTGAATGTTCTCTGGTGGGAATGGGGACACCCCCTTCCTCCCCACAGCCATAGTAGAGGAAAGAGGAAGATAATGACATGAGAGAAGTATCCATTTGTTTCTAAAAAGTAGTGTCAGTGCATCCTTTAAAGTATTGGGATCAATGTCAGGTCATTGGGAGGTAAACACCTTGGGCAGAAATACTTATGAGAAATACAGAATCTCCATTCTGTTCCATTATGTAATGCAGTGCACAAAGCAGGAGAGTGAAGTTTGTAAAAACATTACAGGCCCACACAAAGCCCTGACCTCAACCCTAGTATTACCCTATGTAAAGCTGCTTTGTGATGGCTTTTTATAGTAAAAAGTGCTATATAACTAAATTTACTTTTTAATGACATGCTAGTTTATGGTCATTTAAATTTGGCAGCCAAAAAAATATGTCTTTAAGACTATGGTAAAATGCTTGTTGGTTGTGGCATGTTATGTGTGTGATGTAATAAGAGTTAAGAGGTTTAACAGTGGCAGATGGAGTTCAGGATGGTAGAGATTACAGAAAAAACAGTTTGTTTGAGGAAAAACTCAGTAAAAAATAGAAGACATTGAAACATTCATGTTCATAGATATAATCATTTTAACCAATGACATTTCCAAAGCTTGCAGCAGATAATAGATCTATGTTATATTTGTTAATTAATAGTGTATAAGTGTATTTCTAAAATGATATAATTTTTCATTCTATTTTGTGCACATACTTAAGGCATGTAGTGTCATGTTTTCTGCATTTTCAGAATAAAACACACATACATTGTAATAATATTTAACCTGGCTGTATCTGCCCAGCACACACAGTCTTCTCCCCAGTATAGGCATTGGAAATCCCCCACAAAAACCTAATAAAGGAAGATATGAAATGAGCAGAAGAAATGAAATGAGATAAGATTTACTACAGTTCCGACAAGTGGGTTTTACATGTTTTTCAAAACAGGTGTAGGTGACAGATTATTGATAGTTATCCAACAGAAAAGCAGGTCAAGTTTTTAGTCTGTACAATTTGTAAATATTGAAACATTATGCCATGCACGCTTTTTGAGTTAAAGAACATAGAGTACACAAGACCACTGTCTTATTTGGCCTTGCAATAAATGACAGAAGATTAAGAGGCAAGAAGGGAGAAGCAGTACAAAACACAGGTTTATTGACTGACAGACTGTGTGGCAGACAAACTAACTCCACCCACACAGGCAGAAGCTGATACCTATGATCCATAATAACAAGGATGTTAGAAGCAAAAGAAAATATTCTAGACATCACACATACAGGTAGAACATAAGTAAACTTAATAAGAACTAACGCGTTAAGTGTAAGAACTGAGTAGATAGAACAAGACGTACTGACCATATAATGGAAGTGTGAATGGAATTACAGTGTAATGATGAACATTTACCAGACAGAGGATCAGGGTTAAATATACATCAGCTTAAGAGTAATGTACTCCAAGAATGGAGTACATGGGCATTAGCAGAATAAACTCATGGGCTAAAATACTCTCTAAATAATTCTAATGTCATGGATCAATATTAGTCATTGTTCAAAACGGAAGACATTTGTAATTAATATTTCTAAATAAATGTAAAATTTTCTCACATTTAACACAGTTCAGGAGACAGCAACTTTACTTAATCTTAAACTGAACTTATACTACAGTGTGTGCATAATTATTAGGCAAGTTGTATTTGATAGGACTCTGTTTATAACTGAACAACAACTGTGTTCTCAATCAACCCAAAGACCCATACATTTCAATTACGATTACTGTGCAGAATTATTAGACAACTTAATGAAAAACAAAATATATTCCCATCTCACTTGTTTATTTTCACATGCTAAACCAATACAACAACACAAAATTTAGAAATAAACATTTCTGACATTCAAAAACAAAACCAAAAACAAATCAGTGACCAATACAGCAACTTTTCTTTACGATGACACTCAAAAGCGTTCCATCCATAGATTCTGTCAGGTGCTTGATCTGTTTATGATTAACATTATGTGCAGCAGCCACCACAGCATCCCAGACACTGTTCAGAGAGGTGTACTGTTTTCCCTCCCTGTAGATCTCACATTTTATGAGGGATCACAAGTTCTCTATGGGCTTTAGATCAAGTGAACAAGGGGCCATGTCATTATTTTTTATTGCATTACTTTACTGTCCAGCCACACTGTGGAGTATTTGGATGCATGTGATGGCTCATGGTCCTGCAAGAAAATTATGTTTTTCTTGAATGATACCGACTTCTTCCTGTACCACTGCTTAAAGAAGATATCTTTCCATACCTTGGCCATTTTCCTGAGTATCATGCACCTTGTACTTTTTGATACTCCAGTAACATTGCAGTTCTAAAATATGGCAAAACTATTATAGGAAATGGCATCTTGGCAGCTTCATGCTTGATTTTCCTCAATTCATGGACAGTTATTTTGCTCCTTTTCTCCCCCAACACGCTTCTTGCGACCCTGTTGGCTATTGGTCTGATTGTTCGGTGATCATGTTTCAAAAGTTTAGCAATTTCAAGACTGCTGCATCCCTCTGCAAGACATCTCACAATTTTTGACCTTTCAGAGTTCATCCAATCTCTCTTCTGATCAATTTTGACCAAGAAAAAAAGTTGCCTAATAATTCAGCACACCTTGGTGTTTTATCTCTTTACAGAGATGCACATCACCCGATTTACTTAACTGGTAATTGGCTTTCAAGCCTATACAGCTTGGAGTAAAACAACATGTATTAAAATGATGATGTGATCAAAATAATCATTTGCCTAATAATTCTGCACACAGTGTATACCAGATTAAGAACCTCAAGTTGGACTTAAGAACCTCATTGGTCAAAATATTTTTTTTCCTGATGTTGTTTATAACTGACAAGTAATGAAAATCCCAAATTCAGTATCTTAGAAAATTTGAATACCGTGAAAAGGTTCAATATTGAAATATTAAAGACAACTTGTGCCACACTAATCAACTCAAAACTGCCAAAAAGGCCTTTAAATGGTTTCTCAGTCTACTTGTGTAGGCTACACAATCCGACGAAATACTGCTGACTTGACAGTTTTCCAAAAGACAACCATTGCACAAGGAGGGCAAGACAAAAAAGATCATTGCTAAAGAAGCTGGCTGTTCACAGAGCTCTGTGTCGAGCACATTAAAAGAGAGGCAAGGGGAAGGAAAAGATGTGGTTGAAAAAAGTGTACAAGCAATAGGTATAACCGCACCCTGGAGTGGATTGTGGATTAAAACAACACCCATTTTTAAATTTTGGGGAGCTTCACCAAGGGTTTCAGCTTTTGTATTCCTCATTTCAAGCCACTATTGAACAAGAGGCAGCGTCAGAAGTGCCTTGCCTCTCAGCTGCTGCTGAGTGGTCAAAAGTTATGCTCTCTAATAAAAGTACATTTTGTCTGGAAAGTCTGGTGTAAGAGAAGAGAGACACAGAATCCACGTAGCTTGAGGTCCAGTGTAAAGTTTTCACAGTCAGTGATGGTGTGGAGAGCCAGGTCATCTACTAGATTTGGTTCATTGTGTTTTCCGAGGTCCAAGGTCAACGCAGCTAGCTACCTGGAAGTTTTAAAGCACTCCCTGCTTTCTGCTGGAACCATTTTCCAACAAGACTTGGCACCTACACACAGTGCCAAAGCTATCAGTACCTGGTTGAGGACCATGGTTTCCTTGTTCTTAATTTGCCAGCAAACTTGCCTTACCTTACCTTACTGCAAAAAGATGCAAAAGAGCTTAAGGCCAATACCTGCGCTCTCATAACAGACTAATCGACTCTATGCCCCGCTGCATTGCTGCAGTAATCCAGCCCACGATTTGGAACACACCATCGCACATATAATACAACATTACGGAATGAGAAAAAAAACAAAAAATAAAAGGCGGAGGCAATCTCTATATGCGAGCTGAGTTGTGAGTTAGCTGTAAACACCTCAAGCATGTCCTGCTAAGTGTATCTCAGTTTAGAGGCGAATGGACCGTGAGTGACAATACACAGGATTACAGGATTTTCCCTGTGACTTACACCAGCACTGGAGAAGTATGGGTAGATTGAACACGAATGGTTTGTCAATGTCGTGTTAGCAGTTGTGAGGTATGTTTTTATGTTTAGAAAAATCCCCAACGATTAATCTCTGCTGAATTTTACACTATTTTAACTAAACCTACATTTTTTTCATAAGTGAATATGCATGCTCAATGCTCCACACCTTAGATGGGAAATCATTCAAAAACAAATTAATTACTGAAGCAATGTGCATGTACAGTAATCCCTTACGTATCGCGCTGGTTACGTTCCAAAGACACCCGCAATGTAGCAGCATTATAACTATTTTAATACAGTAGCAGCATTATAACTATTTTAATAGAGTGGTGTGAAAAAGTGTTTGCCCCCTTCCTCATTTCCTGTTTTTTTTAAATGTTTGTCACACTTTAATGTTTCGGAACATCAAACCAATTTAAATAGTAGTCAAAGACAACACAAGTAAAAACAAAATGCAATTTTTAAATGAAGGTGTTTATTATTAAGGAAGAAACAAAATCCAAACCTTAATGGCCCTGTGTGAAAAAGTAATTGCCCCTTAAACCTTATAACTGGTTGTTGCAGCAACAACTGCAACCAAGCATTTGGGATAAGTTACTATAAGTCTTTTACAGCGTGCTGGAGTAATTTTGACCCACACATCTTTGCATAATTGTTCTAATTCAGTTACATTCGAGAGGTTTCAACCATGAACGGCATTTATAAGGTCATATCACATTCTGATGGTGGCGACATGAGCTCTGACCCTAACTGAGGCATGTGAGGCATGCTGTTCTTTAGACATTGTTGTGGGGTCTCTTGTGACCTCTTGGATAAGTCGTCGCTGCGGTAACTTGCGGTAATTTTGGGTGGCCGGCCCCTCCTGGGAACGTTCACCACTGTTCCATGTCTTCGCCATTTGTGGATAATGGCTCTCACTGTGGTATTCCCAAAGCTTTGGAAATGGCTTTATAAGCCTTTCCAGACTGATTGATCTCAATTATTTTCTTTCTCAATTGTTCCTGAATGTATTTGGATCTCGGCATGATGTGTAGCGTTTAAGGATCTTTGGTGGACTTCACTTTGTCAGGCAGGTCCTATTTAAATGATGTCTTGATTGAAAACAGGTGTGGCAATAATCAGGTCTGGGTGTGGCTAGAGACAATGTACTCAGGTGTGATAAACCACAGTTATAGTATGTTTGAACAAGGGGGGCAATCACTTTTTTTACACAGGGCCATGAAGGTTTGGATCTTTTTTGTACCTTAATGATAAACACCTTCATTTACAAGTTGCATTTTGTGTTTACTTGTTGGTTGGATGTTTCGAAACACTTAAGTGTGACAGACACGCAAAAAAACAGGAAATGAGGAAGGGGGAAAACACTTTTTCACACCACTGTATTTATGTTTAAGTCTTCATAAACCCTTTCCACGCTTGTATAAAAACTTTTTAGATTCTTAAACCTACGGAAATTTAGCAACAAATATTCCACAAAATGACGCAACATAACGAGAACTCTAATACAGAAATAGATAATTAAAAAGCATAATTATTGCAGCCCAGTGGAGTCACAATCTTTGTGGCTAGAAAACTTTAGTTATGTATTTGTCATATCATTATCTACTGCTTAATCCTATACGATCATTGCTGGGGGGGTTCCCCATGCCCATCCAGGAGCTGAGCAGAGTGCCAATCCATCGCTGGGCACACATTCACAAAGACACACAGTATATACATATATTTACCGTGTAAACTTTATTAATTCATTTAAAATCAGATGATCTTTTTGCCATCCTCCATTGACCTTCGGGGCAGACATCTTTTCCCTTTTTTTTTTTAAACCCAGTAACACAAGACTCAAGTTAGTTCATATGAATATTATATATCAATATGCATTTAAGTCTGTTTTGACAATTACTTTAAATGAAAATCTAATGTGATATTATTTTCTGAACATAAAGATCTGTTGAACTATCTTCTGCACATTGTGAATTAACAATTTGTCTAACCACTAAAATATAAGCTTTTATTAATATTAAAAGCAAACACTCCAGCAACCATTCTGGCATTTAACTGAATATTGTCCGAATATCCAAAATTTGTCCCACAAGATCCAAAGTAAAATAAAAAAAATACACAAAAAATAATGTTCTACTGAAGGTTTACAGGCACTCTATGATACATTGCCCTGGAGGATGTTCTGTGAAGTGGCCAACATGATAAGATAACAGTTTAGCACCATGGCACGCACATGTCCTGAGTACACATGCCATGCTGCATGACACAGGGGGAATGTAAACTATGGCAATGTGCTTAATAGTTACATTTTATGGAACTTATAGTATGGCAACATGATTCAGGATCCGTAGATCAGACGAGAGTTTGAGTTTATTTTAATAAAGCACTAAGGAACATGAGAGGACATGCATTATTGTGAATAAATAACAGAGAAGAGGTGTTGTTTGACACGACCCAAAGCATATTATTTACAATAATAGACAACCTTGAGTACCTTACTACTTTTATAGAAAAGTTATAAAAACACTATATTAAGAGATAAGCTTCATTTCATAAATGTATTTCTTGAAAACAAAATTATTATTATAAAATGGGTAGTTCTAAGTCTACTCAAAAGTGAGCTAAGGGTCTGAATATTTATGACCATGTGATATTTCAGTTTTTCTTTTTAAATAAATTTGCAAAAATGTCTGCATTTTAGTTTTTTTCAGCTTGGGTGCTGAGTGTACATTAATGAGAAATAAAATTAACTTTTTTGATTTTAGCAAAAACACAAAATTGCGTATCAATAAAACACATTGTGATATGTCAGGACACAATAAGGACCAGAGAGAGAGACAGGCTATTTTTAGCAGAGTAATGGGATTGATTAAAATATGAACATAAATACAATGCAAAATGTAGCTCTCATCACACCCCTGCAATCTCTTCTCACACTGTATGTCTTACCCCTAAAGTGTCGTCCGTTACTCTATGTCCCTGCCACAAAGATATTTACACATTTTATATTTTCCATAATACAATTTTGTTTCTGCAGACCTTTATCTTACCTACCAACTGTTTACAAATGCCACTATAGCTGGGACACTTAAAGTTTTATGACTTTGCCCTTCAACAATCAGCTGTAATGTCTAAAGTTTATGACTGACAGACACAATGAACTCTGATGACATAATTATTCTTTAAGAGAACTGAGCTCAGCATATCAAAACTATTTCTTTATTACCTTCAGCCTTCAGATTAGTTTACTTTTATAACAAAGACTTTTATGTTAAATCATAAACAGTCTTCAGCCACACCTCAGATGTCTTTAAGACAAAACCTGAAAAATATGAAGCTAATTTCTGATGAATAATAAAATGTTATCATGTTTACAGATTTATCTCCCTTAGCTAAAGCTGAAGCAGATTCTGGTCTGTTAGGGAACACAACAGCATATTTTGTTAGATGTTTTATTAACTTCAAGATGTAGTTATCCTGAAGATATAAATACTTTTGAACAGAAAAATGAGCAAAGCAAAATGAACTGATATGATTAATATTAAACCCTAAAGCAATTGGGCTAACAAATCAGAAACAAACAGAGGGGTTTGTTAGAAGACAGATACACACTGCACTCTATCATGTGATTAAAATCCTTTCAGAACTGAAGAACAGTTGTCACAAAAGACATACAGTAGTTCTGTTTTTAAGCCAACTGTTTTTCATAAACTGCATTCATAATTTGGCTACTAAATTACACTATCTGATTGTTTGAGAAACTGCAAACCTGTTACTTGTTACTCAGCAATCACCTTTCACTTTAAAAAAATGACTAGATGACGTAGTAGAAGACCAGTTTATTTTTAATAAACCCATTTATGAATCAAACATTGTTTACATTTTTAATATAGCGTGTTTGTAACTGTTTTTTTTAAAGCAATAAGGCATTAAAGTTTGTGCATTATTGTGAATAAACTGCAGGAAAAAAGTGTAACTGTACTCTGCTTCACGTCTTTCCCATAATTTATTCACACTTACACACATGCTTGTGTACCTTAATGCTTTCTTAATCCATCCATCCATTATCTTCCTCTTTCTAGACTATAATCCTATACTAGGGACGCAGTGGGGTTCCCCATGCCCATCAGGGGAGAAATACTTAGGCGCTGAGCAGATACACCCAGGACAGGACACGGCGCCAATCCATCGCTGGGCACACACACACAGCCACTTATTCATACACACACTTTACGGGGCAATTAAGAGCATTCAATTTACACATGTTTGAATACATGTTTTGAACTGTGGGAGGAACCGGAGGAAACCCATGCGGAAACTCCACCCAGTGTCACATTCACTCTCGGGTGCATAACACACGTGACACCCAGATTGGGATTCAAACTGGGAATCCCCAGTACTGGAATCCAAATGTGCTAACCACTAAGCCTCCGTGCCTCCTTGCTTTCTTAATTATATTCTTTAAAATAGGGGAAAAAAGCCAACACAGAACTGGAATGCATTCTGTGTGTATGTGTGATTTGTATGTGTGGGTGGCCCTGTGTTGGAAGGCAATTTATTTAACCAAAGCTTCCTTTACTGCTGCCTATCTTCACTTCAGCTTTCCAAAATACACTTGGTCTTGTTTAGTGCATTATGGTGATGAATGTTGCCTGGAGATTCAACCTCAAGGTGGTGCTATTCTCATACCTTATCTTTCACCACTGCTAAATTGGGAAATGATCTTTCCAACACTGTCCGTAAGGCTGAGTCACTAGGTATTTTTAAGAACTAAAAACACATCTCTTTTACAAGCACTTGCTATAAAAAAAAAGCCAGTATGGATAATGAACAGGATTGATAATACCTCAGTGTAGCTGTTTTTTTCTTAGTTACTGCATTGTGTTGTTTTCTCAATTGCTTGTGGCTTTGGATACAAGCATCTGCTAAATGACCAAATTTAAATGTAATTAGAAAGCCATGTTGCAACCTCATGGACATGCACCAAGACCAAACTCAATTAAAACATAAAACATACCAAACTGGAGTCGTGTTTTAAAAATCCACCTGTATTCACAGGCATCAGGTGCTATGAGGACCATTCAGCGAAAACTCCAGTCCCTTTCACAACAGCAGTCATCGCCAGACTAGCCCCGGTCTCAACAAAAATACAGTCCCACTTAACCACCCAGACAACATTTCGGCTTTCTCTGACCTCTGATATGTGATAATAATGAAAACATGCGGCCGCATTTGGAGTTTGGCCACCCATTGACTTTTGCCCACCAGCTGAAGGACACTGTTTGAATATGGATGCTCGTGGAGGGATGTGACCTTGCCAACATTGTGGACATGGTGGTACTGGAGCAGTTTGTCGGTCAGATGCCAAATGAATATTAATAATAGGTCCAGTGTCCTTTCACTACTTGAGCTCTCTTAAAATTAGTTGTCATAGATCTTGTCTGGCCATTAGAGAGGTTAGCACGATGGCATGATAAAGCAATAAGGCAAAAGAGGGCATCCATTATTGTGAATAAATTATGGGAAAAAGGTGTTGTTTGGCACCATATGAAGCGGCATACAGTTTTTAACAATAATGCCCAATTTATTCACATGAATGCGCACAGTGGAACCCACAAGGAAGCACTATGGTGCAGAGAAGAGCCAGGGATGCCAGATATAAAAGCTTTAATACCAAAACTGGGTATAAGCACGATTAAAAAAAAACACAGGGAACCGGACAACGGGTGACAGAAAATAAATACGTGCGACAAACTGAAGGAAACACTTAAATACAAAACACAAAATACAAACCACTAAACAGCACACAAAGACTACCCAATAAGAACACACAGCTAATTAACTGAAGAACAAGAACTGTTAAACCTAAATGAGCTAATTAACTGAATGATGTGCAAAAAGAAACAAGGAGTCAGGTGTTGTCACGACTCCGCTCGCGCCTCGAAACGCGGCTGCGCACAGACCTGCGCAGAACCGCTGCGCACTAACGCGCCGT